>PVIH01000430.1:130697-174181 GCA_004025045.1 Sigmodon hispidus | reverse complement strand
TTTAGAGATCAGTCCTCTGTCACTTGTAGGTTTGGTGAAAATCTTTTCCCATTCTGTAGGCTGTCTTTTTGTCCAATTGACAGTGTCCTTGGCTTTGCAGAAGCTTCCCAGCTTCAGGAGATCCCACTTATTGATTGTTGGTCTTAGTGCCTGTACCACTGGTGTTATATTTAGGAAGTGGTGGCCTGTGCCAATTTGTAGAAGTGTATTTCCCACTTTCTTTTCTAACAAGTTGAAAGTGTTTGGGGTTAAGTTGAGGTCTTTGATCCACTTGGATTTGAGTTTTGTGCAGGGTGACAGGCTCGGATCTATTTGCATTTTTCTACACACTTCCTTCCAGTTATGCCAACACCATTCAGTACCTCTTATAATGGAACATTTAATGGAGACTTGGTTACAGTTCCAGAGGTTTAGTCCATTGATATGTCAGGGAGCATGGCAGCACGCAGGCAGGCACACACAGTGCTGGAGAAGAAGCTGGGAGTTATACATCTGGATCCACAGGCAGCAGGAAATGAGAGAGCCATTGGGCCTGACTTCGGCTTTTGAAACCTCAAAGCCCAAAATATTCAATGGAAAAAACATAGTATATTTAACAAATGGTGTTGACATAGCTGGATGGTAGTGTGTAGAAAAATGCAAATAGATCCAAGCCTGTCACCCTGCACAAAACTCAAATCCAAGTGGATCAAAGACCTCAACTTAAACCCAGCCACTTTGAACTTAATACAAAAGAAAGTGGGAAATACACTTCTACAAATTGGCACAGGTGACCACTTCCTAAATATAACTCCAGTGGCATAGACACTAAGATCAACAATCAATAAGTGGGATCTCCTGAAGCTAAGAAGCTTCTGTAAAGCCAAGGACACTGTCAATAGGACAAAACGACAACCTACAGAATGGAAAAAGATTTAACCAACCCTACAAGTGATAGAGGATTGATCTCTAAGATATATAAAGAACTCAATAATCTAGAGCCCAAAACCTTGAATAACCCAATCAAAAAATGGGGTTCAGAACTAAAAAGGGAATTCTCAGCAGAAGAATTACAGTTGGCTGAAAGGCACTTGAAAAAGTGTTCATCATCTTTAGCCATCAGGAAATGCACATCAAAACAACTATGAGATACCACCTGACACATGTCAGATTGGCTAAGATAAAAAGACACAGATGACAGCCTATGCTGGAGATGGTACAGAACAAGGGGAACACTCCTCCATTGTTGGTGGGAGTATAAGCTTGTTCAGCCACTCTGGAATGCAGTATGGCAGTTTCTCAGAAAACTGAGAATCAATCTCTCTGAAGACCCAGCAATACCACTTCTGGGTGTATATCCTAAAGATGCACAGTCACACTCCAATGGCATTAGCTCAACTATGTTCATAGCATTATTATTTGTAATAGCAAGAACCTGGAAACAACCTGGATGCCCCTCAACTGAAGAATGGATTAACAAACTGTGGTACATCTACACAATGGAGTACTACTCAGCAGTAAGAAAAAAATGATATCCTAAAATTTGCAGGTAAATGGATGGATTTGGAGAATATCCTCCTGAGCGAGGTATCACAAACCCAGAAAGATAAGCAGGGGATGTACTCACTCATTAGTGGGCTCTAAAGAAACAAACAAACAAACAAGAAAAAAGCAAAGCATTCCTAAGCTGCAAACCACAACCACTGAACAGCTTGGGATCAGAAACACCTTGGACTGACTCCTTGAATCCCACTCCCCCTAGAGGAACACCTGACTCAGTCTGGATGTTTGGGAGAGAAAACTGGATCTGCCAGGAGTGGAGGCTGAACTGAGCAATATTGGAGGGGATGGGGAGATGTGGAGAAGAGAGAATGACGTGATGTGGTGGGAAGGGGAAGGAACCTTGATTAGGGATATACAAGGATAGAAAATGTGACTTATTTATTCATAATAAAAAAAGAAACCTCAATGCTCCCCCCCACACACACCCAGTAACACACTTCCTCCCACAATGTCACACACCACCCAGTCCCTCTCAAGTATAGCCACTCTCTGATAACTAAGCAATCAAACAGATAAGCCTGGGGAGGGAGGTATTATTATTCAAACCACCACAGTAGATGTCCAAGTATGTATATGCCTGTGCAAGGTCCAGAGGTCTACATCATGTAGTTTTCTTTAATTTTTTTTTTTTTTTTTTTTTGAGACAGGATCTCTCATGGAACCTGGGAGCCCACAGACTGACTAGGTTACCTGGCTGGATAACCCTGGGTATCCTCTTCTCTGCACCTTCTGAGAATGTTTTTTACAAGGATGCTAGGGATCCAAATTCATGCTTATGCAGCAGGCACAATGCTGAAGGGAAAGTCTCCCCAACCACACTGTATCAACCATGGAGTCCCCAGCTCTTAGAATGCCACCAGACAAGTACTCTACTCTGATTTATTAGATAAACACATGCATTATCATCCACACATTGTCATTTTTCATAGAATAGAGAAATAGTTTTTTTGTAAATCCGTTCCTTTATCTAAAGACCTTGAATAAGGATACGTTCTAGGAATTTCTGTTCAACAGATACTCTATTCCTTTTGGGTCACAACAATGTTAGCTAAGTTGATAACAATTAGAATAGCAAATAAGGTCATTGGGAGATTGATAGGCATATATGTGAATCAGAAGTGGATTATAACCAGATTACTTCCTTTCTTAGCTTTTCCACTGATATTAAATTACTGAAGACATTTTAAATTCTTTTTGTGTTTAATTGATAAGTTATACTTTTATAGTATACAATAGGATGCTTTGATATATGCAGAATATGGGATGAGTCAATGAAGCTAATTAAACATCTCATAAATTTATTTTTTTGCGGTGAGAATGTATGAAATTGACTCTCTTAGCAATTTTGATATGCACATTGTTACTGACTGTGGACACCATGCCGCGCAGTGGACCTCAGAAGCTTACTGTTCCATGTGAAGCTCATCCCTCCACTCCTCCTACCCTCACTCAGAGCCTCTGGAAACTTCTGTGCTCCTTTCTGTTTCTGCAAGTTTCCTTCCTATTTACAGATTTCACACATAAGTGAAATCATGTAGTATTTTGTCTTCCTGTGCTTCTGACTCCTGTGCTAAGCATTATGTCTGCTTCCATTCACATTGTCAGAAATGGAAGGATGCTGTGTTTAAGGTAAATAATATTCTCTCTCTCTCTCTCTCTCTCTCTCTCTCTCTCTCTCTCTCTCTCTCTCTCCTTACAACCCTAGGAAATACCATCTTGACAGCATCATACCTAAAAAAAGTAACAAAACTGAGGAGTTACAATACTATGTAACTTCTATACTAGGGAGTTCAAAACCCTCTTCTGACCTCTTCAGACAATAGGTACACACATGGTGCTCATACATGCATGCCAACAATATATCCACACAAATAAAGTTAATCTTACAATATCAATTCAAAATGGTTTAAGGACTCAAAGTAAAGCCAATGTCTTAAATATTATAATCCATAGAGTTTAACAGAAATTGATTAAAGTAAATGATAAGGGATGCTCCAAACAAGTAATTGCATGAAGTCACACTTAGGATGAAACTGGAAGGGACTGTGCATATGCATGTAGTGTATATCCTTTGTAATCGGTCTACTAACTCCAATGGATAGTCTTTCACAAAAGCTTAAAGACTGGAAGTTGAGAGCAGAACCTCCAATCAGCTCACTGCTGATGCTCCAATTACATGAGTATACAGTAAGTGTTCAATACTCACTAACAGATGGAGCAATCAATGACTATATTTTTAATGACTGGTGCTGACTCCAGTGCTTCAAAGGCTTAAAACAAATACATTCAGCTCAATTATGCTACAATGTAATAACTTCTAGCTTTGTTATATTGTGTCTTGGAGGGAGATCATTTGTTCCCATGACAAATAGTGACTGTCTTAAGAGCTCTGGAATGCCCTTTTGGGATACATCCAGCTCCAGGCACTTGAACACCATTTTCATCTTGGTTTAACATGTTGGACGCCACATGATGTTTTAAAGCCTATAAAAAGGCTCTGTGTCCTGTCGCCAAGTAAATCTAGGTGGATTTAGACATAAATATTCATTAGAACTTCCCTCCATCTCCCCTTAAAAACACTCCATTGAAATGGAGATTTTGACTTTTAGGATAATGAAAAATATTAAGAGCCTTTATTCTTGAAAAAAATTAATAGATTAATAAAATGGCATTTTCCTATATTCATTAGGAGGGCTTTTCTTTTTTAAATAACTTTTGATGTACTGTGATTGTTCTGGCGGGAAAGGCATCTTTTCTTTCAGTAGGTGAAACAGATCTTGAGCTAGGTGCTCTAATCTCTGTTGCTCTCTATTAAATCCTCAACTAAGTGCAGATGAGATGCTGCTATTTAGATGCTTCGGAGAAACTTTGACAATTCCCTGTCTTTGATGAAAATATTGAAGGTCTTAGATTTCTGTCCCTTTAGTTGGGGAATTTCTAAGCTATCTTAAGTCCCTTCCCAACACCCAACACTCTTTCTGGTCAAAAGATGTAAACAACAAAATAAGAAATCATGGGGATGGATCTTTGAATGCCTGTTGACACAATGTTCCTGACTGACATTTTACATTAAAGTATGTTTGTTTGGGATAGAACTATATTCTTTTAGAGTAAAATTAGAAGCCCATGACCAAAGAAATAAGCATTCAGGAAATTTCAGTGAGGAAGGATTCAGAAGAGGCTACATTTTTTTTTGTTTTATTATTTGATTTGCTTTTGTTGTCACTTTTTCCTGAATGAAATTGTCCCACTCTGGAACCATTTAACTTGCCTCTCCAGTGAATCAAGGCAAATGAAAAGAGATTCTTTTTGGTTGCCCTCTGCCTCTCCAACTGTGTCCATCAAAACTAGCTTTGGCTTGTGTAGAGCAGGTGCACTGATGTTTTCAGTTCTGTGTCGGCAGAGGGATATAATTACAGCATTGATTGCCTCTTCCATCTGATTGGATTCCATTGTGCCTCTGTCTGTGCTGAGGCCTTGTTTCCTAATCATTTGACTACTCATTTGGTCTTTGCCATGTCCCATTGAAAGAATGTGATTTAGTTTTTCAATTCATCACATCGTATTGTTTTTATTATTTGGAATTGTACATCCCAATATGTTTTTTTTTTTTTGTCTAAGAATGCTTGAAGGGGATCTAACATTTGAGTGAAATTCAAAAGGTTTAATTAGAATTAAACTATGAATCTCCCACAAAACGTATTTGTCAATTTGTCATTTAATGACTCCAATTACTTTCAAAAAGCAAGCAAAAGTTTATTTTAAACAAAATTATGTTTAATTCTAAGTAACTTTTTCTTACTCTGCTATAGCTTCTATGTGTAATCTATTTCAGAAGACTGTGGGCACATGGCTTGGTCCCCACCTGATGTTACTACTAGGAGGTTGGGAAACCTTTTCGGAAGTAGAGAATAGAAGTTCATTGGGGGCATGCTATTTAAGAGAATAACAGACAACTAATGAATCTTAATATTTCTATGTATGTATGCATATATTTATATATGTATCTACCTATCTATCATCTGTCTATCTATCTGTCTGTCTGTCTATTTAACTATCATATATCTATTTACCAACCAATCAATTTAGATAGAGATATCTCTATCTCCCTCTGGCCATGCAGTAAATGGTTTTACTCTTCTGTAATCCTTTTCAGATGTGATTCATTGATGACTGCCCCCAGACAACTGGACCAGGCTATCACATACTGCAAGCTCTAAAATTAAGAGCCCAAATAATTCTTGTTCTCCTCTTTGTAATTTATTATCTCATGTGTTTATTTTCATAACAGTTGACTAACACATACTCAAACTGTAAAAATGTGATGTAAGAGGCTGCTGACAAGGTGTATCATAAATGAGGAGTAAATACTATTTTTGCAAAATACCTGGTTTTGGTTTCCAGAATTCATCTCTGGAAGCACACAATTGCCTATAACTTCAGCTACAGGAAAACCAATGCTCTTTCCTGGATTCCTTGGCATTGTTCTCATGCATACAAACTCACACTTAGACATATACATATATCCAAAATTTAAAAATAAAAGTTGTTTAAAATGTATTATAAATTATTGACAGGCAGCTGTCATTGTCTTCAACTGTCATATTTTCCCCTTTTACCAAATATTCTTTCCTGGTCCAGATATATTTCTGCTAAAAACTGACAAAATGTCACACAGCATTTTCTTAACTTTCCTTGCAAGTAGCCATAGGCATGTGACCCAATTCTAGCAAGAGACCCACAGGAGAGTCTCCTAGGAAGCTTCTAAGAAAAGTTTTTTCTTCTGCAAAGATATCATCAGGAGACTATCCCTCTTTCATGGCAGACAGTGTCATCACTACATGTCATACTTCAGCTACAAATGTATTCTCAGAACCAAGAGCTTAAGTAAAACTAATAATCAAGACTCCAAGCACTGAGAGCTGCAATACAGACAGACCTGAATCCACTACGGTGTTGCTACTCTGTTGAGCAAATCCAGAAAATATACCATTACGATTATTTTGGACTGAGAAGATGGTTTTGAGAGTCAACTAAATTGGATATTCTGTTACTTCTATCACAAAAATTACAATTGAAAAATCGCCACACTAAAGCTTAGGGATCACAGAGCTGTATCCATGTCATATAATATTGACCTAAAATTCTAAGTTATGTATTTGAATGGGGAGTAGTATATTTTCTCACTTAAACTAAAGCAAAATTCTAAAATAATAATTATTTTTCTAATTTTATGGGAAGAATCATATTCAAATAGATTGAGACTCTAATGACACTTGGCTCCTTGTAGAGTGGATTTGGGTTAGTGTTGGATTTTGTTGTTGTTACTAAGGAAGGACTTAGTTGGGGCGAGAGGGCAATCTACAGTGTCAAACAGAGCTCAGCATTAAAATCGCCTGCCATCCAGGAGTGGCTTAATTAATGCAGACTGCTAGTGACTAAGTTTTTCATCCAATGCAAGCTAACACTACCTTCTGCTTCAGTTCAGATACATAAAAAATTCCACATAGATAAAGCCCAAGAAGCCTGTCATCTACTTCCAGTCCACAGTAATGGAGTTACCTGGTTGTTTTCACAGCAAGGTCAGAATAAAGGGCAACGCTACCATGGGCAATCTGGATAAAGAGGCTGGCTTTAGGAAGGAAGTAAACAAGGACTCCACTTTGGCTGATAGCCTAGATAAATTAAATGTGTGAATGGAGTCATAGAAATGGGATAAGGATTAATGGAGAGAAAGAAACATGAATTTCACATTAAAAAGATTAGGGAAATCCCGACCTTTATTATAAAATATCTGTGAGCCTATAAAGATGATTTATAGTACTGGAAAGGCTTTGGCTAATGCTCCTGGGAGGCTCAGAAAACATAATCCAATTTATTTGTGGTGTACAAAAGAGATATACTTTAAAATAATTGCTATTTTAAACTGTAGCCTTCATGGAGCTTTGGCATCTAACCACAACATAAGGATTAACCAAAATTGCTAAACTGATTATTTTTTGTTGTTGTTGTTGCTTTGTTTTGCTTTTTAATGTAATGCTGCTGTGTGATATATTTCCCAGCCAGTTGCTTGAAAAGCTAGCTGTATGAGAGAATTGTGTCAACAAATTGCAAACACCTTGCATCAGCTGAATTACCTTGGTGGTGAAACTCAGAAACAAACGGAAAGTCATGAATACATGTCACCATTTCATCAAAGTTCTTGAGTCGTGTGATTGCTATTCTTTGCAAAAACTAAGCTGCAACCATTGTACAACAAGTGTATTTTTGCAAAAATATTCTTCTTTTGGGCATTTATTCTAAACAAACTCCCTAGAAGATTCAGAATCATTTTAGCTTTTAGAATTAACTGTAGAAGCAAAGTGAATCGATGTAGGAGAAGCATTCATCTGCCTGGCTTCTTGGGTAGTTCATAAGAGAGCTAGTTTTTTGGAAGGTTTCTACAGTTTAAATTGTGCCTTAGAAAGAAGTGGGCTCCAGGAATTTTACTTATATCTGCTTCATCTCTTCCAATCATCAGACTGTGAATGTTTTTCTGCTACAGGCTACCCTGATTGTTTATTCCATCTTGACAGCCAGTTTTATGACTTGTGTATTAAAGTAGCATCGAACCAGAGTCATACAATTCTGTTCTAGCCCCATTATTGGTGTGATGAACTTTTCAGTATTCAGCCTAAGACAGACTTCAGCAAGCAGCTTCTAAGGGTTAGAAATATGCCATAGTTGAAGGTCATTCTCTTGGCTGATTTATCCAGAGATATTGCTTCACAACTAAAGAATCCCAGCAACTAATCAACAGATATTCAGCTTTAGGGAAAAAAAAAGCTTTAATATCTTGGCTTCTACCATCCCTCTGACAACAGATATAAATGCCAAACTGATAGTTTTTTAAATGGCTTATGATATTCACATTTAAATTGACCACAAAACCTAAATTTATTTATTATGTCATTTATAGCAATAGGGTTGTTTTTAGCCATAAGAACATAAAATAAAATAATTTGCATATAAATGGAATGTTTGGTCATTCACTAAGTATCACATACCCCTTCACATTTTGACATGTCTCTGAACACTACAGTTATACATGTGAATAAGAGAGATACAGTCCCAGACTTGGTTTAATGTGATTTACATGTCTGTAAACCCTAACACTCAGACTGAAGCATGAGGATTACAAGTTTGACACCAGCCTCGGCCTGATCCTGACTCACGAAACAAAAAGTAAAACACACCTAAACAAGACAAAATAAAATAAAGTTACACAGAGTGAGTATGGGTGTAGATTTAAGAGATGTGAATAGATAAAATATGAGGAATTTTTAAAGATGACTTTGTTACACATGGGTAGTTAGCTCATGAGATTGCTACTCATTTTTTGATTCCTTTTGAAATATTGCATTAAGATATTTGTTTAAAAAAGTAACAAAGATGATGGTGGTCCAGAAGTTTAAAAGATAGAAAAGAAGGAAGGAAAGGAAGGGGAGAGTGAGGGAGGAAAGGAGGGAAGGAGAGAGGGAGGGAAAGAGGGAGAGATAGAGGCAGGCAGACAGACAAAGTTTTTGCTATTAAGGGATGTACAGGAAAGTATATGTTCAATAAGAACTTGAAAATATATAAAAAAAATGTAATCAGACTGTCATTAGTCATTAGGCTAATATAAAGAATCATGGTTTAGACTACTAGAGGGGCTAAAATAATGAAGATGTAAAATATAAGCACATGGAACAGTTATTCATTGTTAGGCACTCAGGTAGAAATACAAAAACTCTTCGAAAACCCTCTTGGAAGTTTGTTTGAAAGTTAGAGATTAGCCTACAACATGACTCACCCGTTTCACTCCTAATTAAATGCCTAAGGAAATGAAAGCATGCCAATATGAAGCTTCCTGTGCAAATGCTCATTTAACATAATTAAGATAGCCCCAAGCTGCAAACAAGTGGAGCCACCTTTTCTTCATTCTTCAACTCTTGAATGGACTCAACAGATCAAGGCACATCTGTAGTCAGAAGTTTCTGTCCTGTAGACAATACCCAGCAGCCACTTCCCAAATAATTGACTTGAAGGCTTAATATTACAGTTACTGCTGGGCCAGTAGCTCAAGCATATTACTCTCTAGCTCTTACACTTAAATTAATCCATAACTCTTATCTGGGTTTAGCCACGTGATTTGTTACCTTTTCTCAGTCCAGTATTCTCATCTTGCTTCTTCTGTATCTATCTTTCCTCTTCCCATAGTTCTCTTAGTCTGGTCACCCCGCATATTCTTCCTGCCTTGCCACTGGCCAATCAGCAATTTATTAAACCAATACAAGTGACAAATCTTTACTTTGCAGTGTATAAGAGCATCCCAAAGTACCCATCTGTATAGTAGAATCCTACTTGTGAGGAACAAGAATCAAATCTTTGATATGTGCAGAATGTGTGACTCTCAGAAGCATATGGTAACTGAGAGAGAGCTACCCTAAGATACTATAGACACTGTGTCTGCTGGATTGCATACATACAATATTCACGATTCTGCAGGAGCACCGAATTCAGGTTAACCAACAGCGCACTGAAGTTCAGCATGACTCAAAGGACACACAGTGTACATGATCTGTACACATGTCTAGCCTCAGGGTATGGGTTTTATTTTTCAAAAGCAGAGATACTTCAAAAGAAGAAAAGTAGACCCTAATGTCTTAAGAAAATAAGATCCAGGGAGCTCAACTTTGTCCTTTTTTAATATATATATATATATATATATATATATCTTTTTTAAAAGGTCCTTTTTTACCATGTATTTCCCTGTCACCCATCCTTCCCTCTTCCCAATCCCTCCCAGTTTGCCTTCAGCCTCCCCCATCCCATCCCCAGATCCCCTCCTCCAAAAGGAGGAAAACCCTAGGTGGGTCAGCTCAGCATGGTGCATCCACTCCAGGCAGGTACTATTTCTTCATCTCAATATCAAGGCTGGGTTAGGCACTCCTCTGCAGGGAATGGGCTCCAAGGTGCCAGCCCATTTTCAGGAGCACAGTCTGATCCCACCCCTCAAGGCTCTACATACTGCCCATGCCAATCCCTTCTTAATTATGTCACTTTCACATATTATGTGGAAAACAACAGGGGCACACTAATTCGACCACTACAGTGTTAGTAATATATATGCATACCAGGAAGTGAAATACAAACAGCTGACTTGGTTTTATGCAGCTTTCATGTTTGTACGGGTCATAAAATACATAGCACATAATTCTGGCCATTCTGCAATTTAAAATTTATATTTAAAGCTGGTATTTTACATTATAAAAATGAATGGTAACATTTGGCATGATAATTAATAAAATTTAATGTTATTCATTAAAAACATTAAATGGCAAATAAAAGTACCAAGCTAAGTTGAAAAAGATTATATAAGGAAAACACTTTTTTTTGTTTCATTACATTAAATGCCATTTTCTCTGCCTTCTGAACAAAGACAGGCATATTTTTACTTTGCAATGGGTCCTGAAAGATTTTGGTCCAAAAAAGTGAGGTGGAGGAATTTGCTATGGGAACAAAGTGATGCATGGATATGGAGGTAAATATATTACATGCAAAGAACATAAATCAAATGATGGCAGAAGATGTAATGCAAAAGGTTGGTAATTGGATGCTGTATACCCCGAGTCTTTAGTGCTAAAATTCACCTGGCTTGTTGAAAGGCATTAGTTCTATATATATGCTATGTACATATATATATATTAGTATATATATAGTATACTGATACCCAGATCCTTAAAGAACACTCAAAATTTGTCTACTAGTATTGCCCAGGCTTTTAGTAGCTATGAAAATATGTTTGGCTTCCACAGAGAGCATGAGTTTGGGGTAAATTTAAAGATCTACAGCTTGGCTGTATTCCAAGGAAAACTTTATCTACTTTGGTGTTACACCTACCGGAAGGCCTCAGATCAATGAAATGAAGTGACAACTGATGACAGTATGGAGTAAGAGAACATCCATCCATTGCTGGTGGGACTGCAAACTTGTGCAGCCAGTATGGAACCCCGTGTGGCAGTTCCTCAGAAAGATGAGAATCAATCTTCCTCAAGATCCAGCTATACCACTCGGACACATACCTAAAGGATGCTTCATCCTACCACAGAGACGCTTGCTCAACCATGTTCATTGCTGCTCTTTTCATTAATAGCAACCTAGATGTCCCTTAATAGAAGAAAGAAAATATGGTATATTTACACAATTGAGTATTGCTGTTTTTTTAAAAAATGAAATTTGCAGGTAAATGGATGTAGCTAGAAAAAGAAATAATCCTGAGTGAGGTAACTCAGGTTCAGAAAAACAAATATGGTATGTATTCACTTATATATAAATATTAGCTGTTATGTCAATCATAACTAAGCTATAATTCATAGAACCACAGGGGTTAGTTATAAAGTAAGTGCCATAGTTAGGGTTTCTATTGCTGTGATAGACCACCATGACCAAAAAGCAAGTTAAGGAGCAAAGGATTTTTTTGGCTTATACTTTCATATCACTGTTTATCATTGAGGAAGTCAGGAAAGGAACTCAAACAGGGCAGGAACCTGCAGACAGGACCTGATGTGCAGGCCATGGAGGAGTGCTTTCTTCCCATGGCTCAGCCTTCTTTCTTATAGAACCCAGGGCCACCAGTCCAGGAATGGCACCACCCACAATAGCTTATGCCTTCTCCCATTAATCACTAGTTAATAAGAAAATGCTCTATAGCTGGATCTAATAGAAGCATTGTTTTTTCTCAATTGAAGTTTTCTCCTTTCAGATAACTCTAGCTTGTGGCAAATTGATATAATAGTATCTGACACTGTAAAGGGCTGAGGTGTGGGGAAATAGATTTCCTTAGGCAAGGGCAATAGAATAGATAGTTATAGATAGATGGGGGGCTAGCAGGGAAGGTTCAAGTAAGGTAAGGGTCTTTTGAGGGGCAGCATGAATACCAAATATAGCAAAAATCTTCCTAAAATACATACATATATGAATGAAGACAATCTAAATAAAATGGTCAAATTTGGACCTCAACTGGGCATCTCTTGCCAGCAAATAAAGCTTCCAGTACGAGATTGAATTACATCTAATGGAGTTGTTGGCCAAAGGGGTCCCATAGGAATCCCCAGCCAACACAAGCTGTTCTGAAGACCATAGGTTGCTCTTTAGAAATTGATGACAAGGCCCCATTGCTGGAGACAACACCCACATAACTCATTAAAGTCAAGTTCATGTCTACATAGATACTTCACTCCTATCTGCTAGTGTCTTTGGTATAGGAAAGTACTCTGCACCCTACCAAAGGAGAAGTGTAAACACAAATCCAGCCACAAACCTTTTGTTCTACAATGGTGTCCTGCCTGCAAGATATGCTAATGCAATGGTGGCACAAAGTTTGTGGGAGTAAAAACTACTATCTGATTTGATTTAAGGTCCATGCCACAAGATGGAACCCATACCCAACACTGCTTGGGTGACCAAAACCCAAGACTGGTTAGCCTGAAGATGTAAATCAACTACTACCATTATAAAAACAAACACACAAACAAAAGTACCAATAAATTATTCCTAATGGCATTCTGTTACTCACACATACATCAATGCCTTTCTCAGCCATCAGCAAAGAAATCCCTCCTGCAGTAGATGAGGACACACATAGAGACCCAGAGCCAGGCATCATACAGAAAGTGAAAGGTCTTGGAACACTCATCCCTAAGGCTTAGAGAACTCCACAGAAGAAAGAGTTTAAAAAAAAAAAAAAAGGAAGGAAGGAAGGAAGAGCTAGTGGATGGATAACACCAAGAAAATAAGACACTCTAAATCAAAAGGTTAATATACATAAGAACTCAAAATAGACAGTCAGCATTCATAGGGCTTCTATGGGTCTGCACCATATGGGTTCTTAGAGTTGAAAGGAAAAGTAAACACATGCCCCCATCCCTAAACCAGGAGCAATCTCCTATGGCAAACTACATGCAAATAAAAATTTACTTTCATCCAAGGGAGCAAGAGAGTCTCACTGGGAAAACAAACAACTTTTTTTTTTTCCAAACTATTCGTAATGACAGTCTGCATGCCCAGGAGTAAATGACAAAAGAAAATGAGCTCTTTGAGTTCTTTGAAGGTTCCGTGAGGCTTTTCATTTACATTTTTAAAAAACTATATTATTATTGTCATTATTGAATATTCATATTTTTTATTCTCTCTTTTTACCTTGGAGCTCCTTTGTGTATACATACATTATGGCTTCCAGTTTAGGGTGTTTATGGGATTCCTGAGTATGCAAATGAGTGGATCTCTGTTTCTTTTGCCTTCTCTTGGGCCTTTTCCTTCTGTTGGTTAGCTTTGTGCTATTCAAATATGTAAATTTTTGCTTTATTTTATTATTATCACCTTGAAGCCTGCTTGTCTTCTAATGAGACACTAAAAAAACATGAATCTGGACAGGAAGTGACATGAGGAGGAACTGTTAAGTAGGGGAACCCCTAATTAACACATATTATGTGAGAAAAATTATTTTTAGTAAAAGGAGGAGAGAAAACCTTCATCTACAAAGTGGTCAGGTGATCAGCACTGTGAGCCAGTACCTGCCCTAGATTACCTTTTTAATGTTATGCATAACTGGTATTTTTAAGATTTTTTTTTAGGTTTTCTTTTTTATTATTATTATAAATAAAGAAGTCACATTTTTTTATCCTTGTATATCCTTATTTGAGGTCCCTTCCCCCTCCCACCACATCAGGTCATTCTCTCTTCTCCGCATCTCCCCATCCCACTCTGGGCAGGCAGTCCCAAAGTCCCAAGGTCCCAATATTGCTTAGTTCAGCCTCCACTCCTGGCAAATCCAGTTTTCTGCCCCCAACATCAAGACTGAGTTAGGTGTTCCTCTAGGGGGAGTGGGATCCAAGGAGTCAGTTAAAGGTGTTTCAGATTCCATGCTGTTCAGTGGTTGTAGTTTGTAGCTTGGGCATGCTTTGCTTTTTTCTTGGTTGTTTGTTTGTTTAGAGTCCACTAATGAGTGAGTACATCCCCTGCTTATCTTTCTGGGTTTGTGATAACTCGCCCAGGAGAATATTCTCCAAATCCATCCATTTGCCTGCAAATTTTAGGATACCATTTTTTCTTACTGCTGAGTAGTATTTCATTGTGTAGATGTACCACAGTTTGTTAATCCATTCTTCAGTTGAGGGACATCTAGGTTGTTTCCAGGTTCTTGCTATTACGAATAACGCTGCTATGAACATAGTTGAGCTAATGCCATTGGAGTGTGACTGTGCATCTTTAGGATATACACCCAGAAGTGGTTTTGCTGGATCCTTGGGGAGATTGATTCTCAGTTTTCTGAAAAAAGTTGTTTTGATTTGAATTTCTCTGATGGCTAAAGATGATGAACACTTTTTCAGGTGCCTTTCAGCCATTCATAATTCTTCTGCTGAGAATTCCCTTTTTAGATCTGAACCCCATTTTTTGATTGGGTTATTCAAGGTTTTGGGCTCTAGATTCTTGAGTTCTTTATATATCTTAGAGATCAGTCCTCTATCACTTGTAGGGTTGGTGAAAATCTTTTCCCATTCTGTAGGATGTCCTTTTGTCCTATTGACAGTGTCCTTGGCTTTACAGAAGCTTCTCAGCTTCAGGAGATCCCACTTATTGATTGTTGATCTTAGTGTCTGTGCCACTGGTGTTATATTTAGGAAGTGGTCGCCTGTGCCAATTCGTAGAAGTGTATTTCCCACTTTCTTTTCTATCAAGTTCAAAGTGGCTGGGTTTATGCTGAGGTCTTTGATCCACTTGGATTTGAGTTTTGTGCAGGGTCATAGGCTTGGATCTATTTGCATTTTTTAGGATTTTTAAGTATATATGTGTACAGGATCAACTCATGTAACCACTGGATTAGATTCTGAATATTTGTCAAAAAGTCTGGATATAATTCTCAGCTCATGCTGTGGCAGAGAAACGTCTCCCATATATGGCACTGCCTTTCTAGCACTGGCAATGCCATGTATTCTTTTTTTTTAAATCTATATTTATTTTACATATATGAATTGCTTTGCATGGATGTGTACCAGGTGCCTACATCCCACAGAGGCCAAAAGAGGGCATTAGGTGCCCTGGAACTGGAGTTAACCGAGGGGTTGTGGACTGCCATGTGTGTGTGTGTGTGTGTGTGTGTGTGTGTGTGTGTGTGTGTCCTCTGCAATAGCAGCTATACCAAACTGCTGAGCTATTGCTCCAGCCCCTGGTTTGTTTTGTTTTTGTTTTCAGATATCTTGAAGCATAACTCTCTGTATAACCCTGTCTGGCCTCATACTCATGCCTTCCCTGGTTTCCTAAGCATTAAGATTACAGATTCAGACCACTATGCCTGGCTAAGACTGAGTATTTCTTTAGAAGAAACAGTTGAATGTCTTGGTTCCTTATTTATTTTTATGTGGCTTTAATACCCTTGTCTGTCCCTTCCCTGTAAAAATTTATGACAGCATGTTTTGTTTAGTTAGACTTCTAGTGGCCTAAAGACTGTGAATGCTAACAAGATAATTTGGCAATAAACTTCAGACTGATGCAATTAAATCATGACCTGTAACAAGATAACTGTGCCTTAATTGCAAGGTAATTGAAATTCACTTTTTAAAAGAAATGTGAAATAGAAGACAGAGTTTGTTTAGTCACCTGGATAAACTTTTATTAAAATAGAATCACTAATTACATCTAAGTATTGTATATATTTTAAGAGAAAATATACAAATTATGTTCATTTAGGAGTTTGTTGACTTTTAAATACAAAACCAATGCACTGTTTATGATGATTCCTTTTTGTAACTTTAAAAAGGTGTACACAGTGGAAAATGTGATAATCTCTGAATTATAGTATTCTTGAAAAACATTAATGTATATTTTTATCTTTTGACAAGAACTGAGGTGAAATCAAAGATGTGCCTTTGTGGTGGTTTGAATGAGAATTGCCCCCTATAGGCTTCATATATTTAAAACTTACTTGTTTTCCAGTTGCTGGAACTGTTTGGAAAGGACTAGGAGGTGTGGCCTTGTTGGAGGAACTGTGTCAGTAGGAGTGGACTTTGAGTCTCTTGTTCTCTGCTTCCCACTTGCAGATAAAATGTTAGCTCTCAGCCGCTGGTTATTGTCTGGCCTGTCTGTCTGCTGCTAAGCTCCCTGCTATAATTTTCATGAACTCACCCTCCCAATAACCCATAAATTCTTTCTCCTATAAGCTACAGTAGTCATGGTGTTTTATCACAGCAATTGAAAAATAACTAAGACAGCTATGATTTATATGTTAAGTAAATATGGTGAAAACATCAATAGCCGTATGTTAGTAAGTAAGAACTACACTGCTATGTTGACTTTTTAGGACACACTAGCATCTGAAGAA
The DNA here is from genome assembly GCA_004025045.1 of Sigmodon hispidus. Taxonomy (NCBI): domain Eukaryota; kingdom Metazoa; phylum Chordata; class Mammalia; order Rodentia; family Cricetidae; genus Sigmodon; species Sigmodon hispidus. The sequence continues at coordinate 157,242 of PVIH01000430.1, read as the reverse complement.
GCCCCTGAGGATCAGATAGATGGAGGACTCTTGGACAAAACTGCTAGATTTACAATTTAATCTCACCTGTACAGCCTGGGCTAGTCATTCTTCTCTTCCTGTCTGCTATGATGTAGATTTTAAATAGCTCCCAATGACTCGTGTATTGAAGGCCTGGTCCTCAGCTCATAGCACTAAGATGAAATGGCAGGGTCTTTAGAAGAAGTTTGGGCCAGATAAAAGAAAATTAGGTCACTATGGGTATAACGTTGAGGTAGATATGGGACGCCAGCCTCTCCTGTGTCTCTCTCGGCTTCCCTGGCATCATGAGGTGAGAGGGTTATCTAGCAAACCCTCCTATCATGACATGTTCCCTCACTACACCACCAAATTCATCTCAGATTAGAGCCTGTGAAACTGAGCCCAAATCAACCCTTCCTCTCTTCCAGCTTATTAACTCAAGTATGTTGCTAAAGCAATAGAAATTTGAAAACCACAAGATATCCTTACCAACAGAATAAACCAGATTACTAAATTGGTATTGGATTAGATGAGTTTGTAAATGTAAATATTTAGAAATGTATCTAAAAATGTTACCGTTATCACTATAAACAAAATTTCTTTCCTTTAAATTTGTATAATTATGTATTTATTTTATAGACATTCATTGTCTTTCTTGTTGAAGATTATGAAGGTCATATCTTGGGCATTTACAAGACGTGGACATGAGTCAATCATTTAATGCAAGATGGTCAGGCAGGGAGAGGAATGTGACCTTTGTCATCAACCACTGGACCCGTTGCTAAGGGGAGACAGCTAAGCAAAAACCACCAGAAAGTGGTTAACACCAGAGGTTAACACAGTGGCACTCACAGAAGCAATTAAGATGCAACAAGCCTCAGAGTATGTCAGCTTTGGCCCAGACAATTGGCAATGTAGTTTAGCCAGGCAGGAACAGGTCATCCTGGCATGAAAAGAAACTGACAAGAGGTTGGATTGGGGTCATGTAGGAGTTTAAAAGTCAAGAAGTTGGCATTGGAAATGATCTCACACAAAATGGGGCACACAGTCAGCTGGTTCATGTGCAGTACCCAGCCAATGGGTGCTACCCTGGACTCTGATTATAAAAGATTTAGATATAAGGTAGCAAAATAAAGTCTCTAAAAACAAGTCTACCAAGTAACAGGAATTAGACAAAATGACGGAGCCGCTCGCTCAAGGCAGAGACGATCCCACATAATTAAAGAAAAGACTCCTCTGCACAGATAACAAAATGTTGAACCTCAGAAGGAGTTTGTGTAAGTTTTTAAAGTTTCTATTGACCTAAGAATTTGGAGTGAAGCAGAGCTTGCAGAGAAATAGCAGCTGGCACCAGGGACTTGCATGGTGGGGAATAATGGGATGTGGAAAGGGGGAGAAAGCTATTGGGATCTGCAAGCTATTTGGCTGAACAGCTGTGTTATTTCTTAGTATTGTCATGGCCTCACCTCTGGCCACATCTCCATTTCTGGGAATTTATTAATAAATGCATTATCTGCTAGATACCACAAACTGCATTTCTTCTAATGCTGTGTCAGGAAAAAGAGAATGGACAGGGTCAGGCCAGCCTGGTCCTCTTGTGAATAAGTTCATAATGTTGAATGTGTAGACCTTATATTGCTATTTTGGTTGTGATAAAATCCTATCAGCTGTATTCAGTATTGTGCCATATGTTGGAGTGAGCCAATTAAGAGTGTCAGTGCAGTGTGATGTTGACATTATTTCAATGTATTCCCTGCTTTCCATTCAACAGCCTCACAGAACTGACTCATCCTCCCTCCCATCCCCAGCATGATGACAGCATGTTTTTCCCTTTTAGGAAGGTTTGAATTCTATTCCTGCTGTCTCCCTTGAATGGTCTCCCTTCAGTTACCATGTCATGCTGCGGATCATCTTTCTTAGTTTCCAGCTTTGTGGAATGCTGCCCTTCTGAAATGCCAGCGAAGTCCTGAAATCTGTGTCATGGTGCACCCAGTGAGCTCATAAGGCCACAGTGAAGGGTCACATATTTCCACAAGTGCTTTCTCACCACTCTCATTGAAAGACACAATTTAATGCCTCTACTGTTCAACGCACACTGGCCTTAGAGACTGATTAAATAAGAGGATGTGGCAGAAATGACATTTTAGAATTCCTAAGGTGGGGATATAAGAAGCTTAGTACCCATTCTCACATTCATTGCTTCTGTGTAAAAATCTTAACATCCTAGAGGCTGTTTGGCTGGCAGACTCTATGAAGAACAGTTAAAAAGCCTTTGAGACCCTATGAGAAAGACATACATGCTTGGCTGCCCCAGCTCTCAGCCCTGGACCATCAGACATCCCTGCAGAGGCCCTGTCCAATTGCCAGATCTGCGAGCACAAACATGCTTGTTATTAGGTGGCTTTATGTTTTGGAATTGGTTATCATACAGAAAGCTGACAGCTAGAATAGCTATCTCTTCAATGGTGCTAGAGATGTGTAGAGTAAAAAAGCCTTGAGATTAGCACACCAGGTATTTAAACAAATGAAAGAATGAAAATTTTCTTAAGAAGAAGCTAGGGTGATTTTAGGAGAGAAGTTTAGCAAGCATTAAAAAAGAAAGTATATAAAAAAGTAAGTATTGGGTTTTGCAAAGGGTAGGGTACCTTCCTACTGCATTAAGCTCCCCAGATCCAGCCTCTTTAAGCACTTACCTGAACTCTTCCCACAGGTCATTTCAGCTCTCCCTACATCCATAATCCTTGCCCTAAAATAAACCCCGGTGCCTCAAACTTGAAATGAAAAAGCAGGCCCAGGATTTGACACAATGATTAGTTCAAGGGGTGCTTACTCAAATCTCACAGAATAGATGAGAAAGGATGGCCCTGAGCCATTGCTAATGGAGACTGATATATTTATGGTTGTGAGCCTAGCCTTTAACGGCTGAGCCATCTCTCCAGCCCGAGACTGATATTTTTGAATCCAAGGGTGTGGTGTGGTATGGTGTGGTGTGGTGTGGTGTGTGGTGTGGTGTGGTGGTGTGGTGTGGTGTGGTGGTGTGGTGTGGTGTGGTGGTGTGGTGTGGTGTGGTGGTGTGGTGTGGTGTGGTGGTGTGTGTGTGTGTGTGTGTGTGTGTGTATGTGTGTGTGTGATTAACTTGCTGAGTCTACTCAGTCTTCATCATATTACTTGTATGTATGTTTTCAAGGCTGCATATTTGATATTGGATAGCTGATTGGTGTGCTCTTCCATTAAGACAACTTTCTCCTGCTCAGCGTTCCTTGGTTACCTACAACTCTTTCTGTAGCCTTGACGCCATGAGTCTTGGAGAAGAAGCTACAACCAACACTTTAAAAAATCATCATAATTCATAACTTCATTTTAAATATTCATCTTTATTTCTCCATATAAATTAATTCATCACCCCTCATCAAGGAAAGTTCTCTTCATAACAGATGGAAACCATAACCAACAAAAGACAGGGTTGTGGAGCTTAGTCCTAGAGGATGCATCTACAAAACACTTTTGAACCTAAGGCTTAGGCAACATTTTTAGAAGAGTAGTCAGAACTCAGGATTTTTGTAGGTCTGTGTTGCAGCTGAGATGATCTTTATAATTACAAAACTTTGAGTGACACATGAATCCAATAAAAACCACTATAGGTTGAAAATACTATAAGTTGAAAAGGCATTTAATATATCAATTTCGTAGTGGCTTCTCTTAGGTTACAATATTTTGAACCAGCAGTTGTGATTATCCTTACTAGATGAGATGAAGATTCCCGGGTCAGGGAATGGAGCAGGTCTATCAGAGTCATGAGCCTCATGGACTCCAGGGGTTCAAGAGACTCAGGAGCCTGATGAGATCCACAAGTTCCTTTCTTTCCCCCAGGTTATACAAGGGATAAGCAGTGACTGGGGAACAGGACAGTGGTGTAGATGACCATTAGTTGCCCAGGGGCCTCTAGTGGTAAAACTCTTCATGAGTTACTGTGCTGTCGGGGAGAATTTTCCACAGCACAGCTGCCTGTTGCACAGGAACCTCCTAGTGATACACCAGCCTTTGAATCACCCATGCTCCTGTGGGTAATCTAGTAAACTCACTGGCTCAGCAGGCTATGCTTGGTCAGAACTGTTTCTTTTACCTGTTGATAAATATAGTTTTTTCCATCTCCTCAGGAAAACTCAAAAACACTGCCACCTAACCTACAGAAATCTTAGCAACAAAATGCACCGTAGATTATAGTAATTTTCTCATATGATCTCACAGCTGGGAGCTGTGGCGTGTTGCCACTGTCCATGATCATCACAAGAGATCATGTACCATATTTTCTCCCTTTAGAAAAGCCAGATATTCAAATTTTAAATTAAAATACACATACGTTTCTACTGAATATGTATTGTTTTAACACCATTGTGAAATTGCAAACTAGTTCCTGCAAAAACATCCTTAGGTTGGGGACTGATTGTAGCATTCCTAATTGCCAAAATACCTTGGTATTTTCCTGGCTCCATAATTACACCAAGTAACATTGAGTTTCCTTCTTGTTTCAAAGGTTCCACCTGAATAACCAGTACATCAGTCTTTAATATTGACTCCCATTTGTTCCTTAGAGTGACTCTCAGTTAGGATTAATTCCTACACTTCAGCCATCCCCCAGTATGTGAAAAGTGCAGTGTTTGCCAATTTTTTTCTCTAAAAAAATGTTAGCAATATTGAAATATGACCGCTATCAAAACACTAATTCTAAATCTTCCTCTTCTTATTCTACATTTAATTTTTAAAAATTTTTATAATTTTATTACTATTGTTATTGTTTTATTATCATCATCATTATTATTTGTGTTTCTATATGTACGGTATGTGAGAGAGAGAAAGCAAAAGAGAGAGAGAGAGAAAGAGAGAGAGGAAACCATAATAAAGTAGAGATCAGAAGACAATTTCATTGAGTCAGGTTTTTTTTCTTTCTAACTTTACACAAATTCCAGGTATCAGACTCAGGTGATCAGGCTTGAGAGGCAAACACTTACTTACTTAGTTAGGGTTTCTGTTGCTCTGAAGAGATGCCATGACCAATGGCAACCCTTATAAAAGAAAATATTTAATTGGGGTGGCTTACAATTTCAGAGGTTTCATCGATTATCATCATGGTGGGTCATTGCATCACGCAGGTAGACATGGTACTCGAGAACTTGCTCAGAGTTTTACGTGTTGATCTACAGACAACAGGAAGTGAAATGTCTACCACAGTAAGAGTATGTTGAGTAAAGAAGACCTCAAAGCCCTCCCCACAGTGACACACTTCCTTCAACAAGGCCATACCTACTCCAACAATGCCATACCTTCTAAGAGTGCCATTCCCTATGAGCTTAGAGGTGTCAATTACATTCAAACTACCAGACCTACTGAGCCGTCTTACCCTATCTTAAACAATACTATATTAAGCTGGGGTTCTTCATTCGTGCTTTTATATTAAAAATAATTTAATAAGTATCTTATAGCTGGGTGGTAGTGGCACATGCCTTTAATACCAGGGAGACAGAAGAAAGCAGATCTTTGTGAGTTCAAGGCCAGCCTGGACTACAAAGTAGTTCCATAACAGCCAGGGCTACACAAAGAAATCATTTATCAAAAAACAAACAAACAAACAAAAATGTAGCTTATGGTAAACAGATTTTGATTTGTTAAGAGTGTTTAAATAGCATAGAAAAATATTTTATTCTGTGATGTTACTAAACTCTTCATTAAATCTTCCTCCTTTTTGCCTAACCTCTCTTGGTAGTTCTTTACACTGCAGTAATTCTGGTTCCAAGATCTGTCAGTTTTTGAAGCCCCATGCCATAGCCTAGATAGTAATTTATTAGTTTCACTATAGCCTATATGGGAAAGGAAGTCGTTAGTCTTTATTCTTCTTTATTTGTAACATCATTATATGTCTAATTGATAACAGAAATGTTCTCAGTGATCTAACCAAAAGCAGGCTTTTAAAACATTTCTATCATCTCGATTCTCAAGCTAGCACTCCCCAGAAGTAGGCAACTGGATCCTGAAATCCCAGTTGATTAACTCACAGAAACCATATGGTCCTGAAACTTTCATAACTTGAGAGTTCTCTGTTAAAAAAAAAAAAAAATTTAATTCCCAGACAATATGTTCAAGGTACTCTAAACATACAGTACAAAGATTTTATTCTTTTAATATTCATTGTTATGTGTGTGTATGTGGTGTTAAGATTGAATAAAAGGCCTCATCCCAGCTAGGGAAGCACTGTATTACTAGACAGTCTTCCTCAGCTCTGTTTGTTTTTAAAGAGGGTAAGTGAGGTAAAGGGACATTTGCTCTCTAGAGATAAAGTTGGAAAATGTGATGCAAAGAGCTATTGATGGCTGAATTTCCAACAGCATTGAATGATTAGTTTAGAACTTAATACAATCCTTGTATAGGAACACTTATGAGAGACAGAAAGAAACAGCCTTGTTGTGGTTGTTTACAATCCATTCCATGCTCATTTGAAGAACACCACAGTTAGAGATGAGAAATGATAGACTGATCTCAACTGCACAGGCATTAATTTTTGTTTTCAGGTTCTTCATGATTCAGACTGTATAAATGATAATGCTTTTGTCACATGCAAACTTATTTATTAAAAGTGGAATGGCAGAGGGTATTGGAATGTTGTAGATATGAGCAAGATACACTGATATCTATGAAAAACTGTTATAATAAAATCCACTATTTTGTGTGCTACCTTAAGCATTAATAAAATAAGAACAACAACAACAAATAAACCTTACATGGCTACCATCCAGAGAGGGGGAGATTTATCTGTTGATATTGAAGTATATCTTAGCTATACAATGTGATAAAAAACAAGATATCAAGGCTTAGGATTCTGTTTATTCTGAGCTGTTCTGCATAAAAATATAGGAAGTATATATGAGAGGAGAAAATAACCTAAGAAAATCTACATACAAATAAACAAAAGGGATAAAGATTGGTCAAATTCATAGGTTATTTGGACACCAAATTTAAAAAAAAGAATAGAAACAGAAAGTGTATGCAGGACCAAATGATCAGATCTGAAACAGAAGCAGAGATAGGGAATGGGAGAAGAGGATTAGGGGGAGGGGATGGGACAGGAAGAAAGAAGTCTCTCTATGGGTACACATTATTGACTTAAGGACTTCCCACTCAACTCTCTCTCTTAAAGGCACAGATACTTCCCAAACCCAACACTCTGGAGACCAAGGTTCTGTATGAAAACTTTGGGGAATAGTCAGCTTCTAAAACACAGCCTCAAAGTTATAAAATTCAAATGATTCTTTTGTGGCTTATTTGGGAATAGAAAGGTAGATATTTCTTCCCCCATCTTTGAGGCATTCAGCCAAAGAGAGAAAACTATGCCAAACAAAGATACTTTATGGAGAAGAAGTAGAGATGTGACTCATGCCCCCTTGGCTCAAATATTTAGCACATATTTCCAAAACTGAGGCTCCTAGTGTGAGAATAATTGAAAATCCACTAGTGCTCAGAGGAAAAGGTGTTAAACATTAGTAAGAAAATGATCATAAATTTAACTGGATATTGTCCACAAGCTCTTGAGAGTGTTTCTACATCTACTTTAACTTCTCCCACAAAATCCTATTTCATAGCATCTCTTAAGCCGTCTACCCATCAACTATGTAATGGTTTTTTTTCCTATATTCATATTCCTGTTAAGATACAATATACTTTGAACTAGCATAGTGTCTATATAAAATCATTTTCTCTAGGTATTTGTCATCTTTTGTATAAATCTTTTTAAGTTTGCTTGAGTTTTGCTTTCATTCTCTTTCTTTTGAATTACCACCTATTGGTTAAACACATTTACCCGTGTGGCTCACTTGCTCTATTTATTCATCCATTTATGTATAGTGGGTGTCTTCTATGCTATTTCTTAGAATTTCCTCTTTGGATGTACTTTTTAAATCGTCTTATTTAATTTTTTCTTCCAATAGCATCCACTCTCAGTCTACATGGACATGAGATGATGACTTAGATCATTTTGCTCAAGGAAAGGTACGCTCTGCTTTTCAGGCTCTGACTTAACCCTTTCAGAGCATTAATTTTCTTATTCACTTTAAATCATGCTGGTGTTCAATGAGGCAGATAGAAATTACACTTTGGAAGTTCTTTAAGCTTTTCCTAGTCAAGCAACTATTTGAAAATGCACACTAATTGGCAAATTCCTGGAAGAAGACAGCTGACTAACAAAGGGGAGGTCCCAGGGGAGCTACCGAGCCCTCTGTAAATTCATGAGAAATTATAGAAATATAATATATATATTTCATCATCAACCCCTATAACTAAGATTGTTACATAAAATTAAAAGCAAGATATATATGTATGTGTATGTGTGTGTGTTTGTGTGTAGATAGATAGATAAATTAGATAGATAGATAGATAGATAGAAGATAGATAGATCACTAATTTGTTACTCTTTCCCAGAATCATGTGGAAATGAGCTGTCCACACTGGTTTTTTACTTTCATTCTCAACACATATAATTTATAACCCATCTCCTACCTGAGAGCTTCACCAATCCCTGTAGTTGACATTGTTACATAAAATTAAGAGCAAGCTTTTTATTTGTTAAAAAAAAAATGCTGCCTTCATTGGTAGTGGCCAGTGGTGACCATGGTATAAAGTCATGTTTCACAGCGTGAAGCCTCTCATCTGTTTTATAAAGTGCAATTATGTTTATCCAAGAGTCTTTCTCCTCAGACCTAGTATTACTGGTAAACACTCAATTATAAAACAAATTGACACACTGAATAAGCACTGATATGTTCAGTTGAGATTTTTTTCTACCTCATTTTTCTAAACTTATGTTTGAAGCTATGTCATTAATCTACTAGTTATATTTTAGACAAATCAGTTGATATGAGTGGCTGTTTTGAACTATGATTCATCTTATGTGCACATGAAATTGCTTCTCACAGAAAGGGTTTATAAAAGAATAAACACACCAAAGCAAAGTCTTGAATTGTGAAAATTTGCATACTTTTGTGTTTTCAAGTTATTTTTGGAATATTGGCTTAAACTTTAATGAAAACTTTAGATGATGCCACCTGGATAACTCCTCCTGGAGAGGAATATTGAATTAACATGAAAGTGAACCAGTGTTTAAATCAGGTTATATATGTCTGGGATACAGCAAAGATTTAGTATGAACCAGTCAGAGGTTGTGTCAGGAAGCTGTGAAGAATGAATTTCAATTTATTGGTAACTGAGAAAATAGGATTCAGGTCACAGCAATATACTATAGATTAGTTCAGAGGTTGGCACTCTATTCAGTTCTGAATGACTACATCTAAGTGATATAGAAAAACAAGACAAAGAAAGGAACAGCAAGAGAAGGTTTGGATAGAGAGAAACCATTTGAAAGAGGGGAACAGGGTGAACATGGGGAGGGAGGGGCATTGGAGTCAACCTAGGGGCTATGAGCTGACTTCAAGTCTTAGCACGTTCCTGTTGTCTCTTCTCTCTGCTTACTTTCTTATGCACAGCAGAGACTATAGATAGGAAGGGAAGTTGCACCCTATTTCCAGTTTCTGTATCCCAGGCAGGGGACAGTGGACAATGGAACCCACAGATGGGATACTGACAACAGATGTGAGTGGGATACAATACTGTAGTATTACTTCCTAATTCAATATCCAGCAGCATCACAATATCCTTCTACTAAGGGTGTCTGCCGTGCACCATGACCATGATAAATGTGACCCCAGGCAAATGATAACTTCACAAAGCAACTTGTTTTAGCACAATGGAACCAATAGCCAAAAAACATACTAATGATAATATGGAACTTTCAGTTTTTGCAATGTCCATTTCAGTGAGAAGAGATAATAATGTCAACCTGAAGAAGCATTTAAAAGCAATTTGGGTTGAATCAGGATAAAACAGACTCATGGAACTCATGCCCATCTCTGCTTCATACCTGTCCCATTCCCAATATAATTTCAGCTCTCTGTGCTCCCTCCCCTCATATTATAGAAAACTTACATTTCCATAGATAAAACTGATAATCATTATCAATCCTAGAGAAATTTGTATTATAATAAAATCAAAGCAGTAATGAAATATAAAAAATATTAACATTAAATATAATGTGTCTCTGTGTATTCTTTGATGGTAACAACATAGAACAGCATGGAATTCTTTCCCACTTACTCCAAATGAAGTCATAGAATTTACCTCAAAATTTGTGTTTCTAATAGCCACAAAAGACTGACAAAAGTGAACAAGAAACTGAAGTACTTTTTTTGAGATAACGTTTTCCTATGTGTAGTTTTGGTTGTCTGGAACTTGCTATGTAAACCAGGCTGGTCTCAAATTCACAGAGATCTGCCTGTCTCTGCCTCCTGAATGCTGGGATTAAAGGTGTCCACCACCATGCTCAGCCTTTAAGTTTTATTTAAAATTCAGGATCTATCCTATAAAACTCAAATGGTTACATTGCAAGTATAAATTAAGGTGTATGAATATGGAGAAAACCCAAAATATATAGAATGATGTAATGATTGGTCTGGAAAGATAATAGTCCACATAACTACAGAGTCTAATTCTATATCTACTATGATCTTGAAGTAAGGCATTAGGTAAATTGATAATTACCAAGGAAACTGTTGGTATGGGTAAGATAGACTGGCATAGCCATTAGTAGGAAGAGTAGAAATCCCATCAAAAATCAAATGTTGTGCAAAGACTGGTATATTGACTGATTAAAACTATTTAAATTTTTAGTGTTATGGTTGTTGGTAGAATGAATGGCCATCATTTCCTGCACATTTGATGCACAATATGCTTCCACTGTTCAAGAAGCAAAGCAGAAATTACAGATCCAAATTGCCATATCTTTTTCAAGTAGATGCCCCGACAGGAGACACATTTTTTTTCTAACAGTATAGCCATTGCTTAATGTAGTTTGAGAAGTCCTACTGAAATTGCTTTCTGAGCCCCGAAGCTAATTTCTTTGACTATCTTCAATAGTGACAAATCACCATCCTTTGACAGGGGATTTGATTTTTTTTCTTAGAGTTTGCCAAAAGTCAAGACTAGTGAATAAAGTAGTTGGTTAAATTGGATTATACTGTTTGGATTTCAGAAATAAGGTAAGAGACAGAGGCATCAGCCTGTTTTTTCTTGCAGCTCACAAACCACTTTAGAAGGCAATTACAGAAAAGATTTTTTTTTCTCCTTCATATATCCTGAATGTGGTTCCCCTCCCCCTACTCTTCCCAATTCCTCCTGACCTCCCCTCAAATTCAGACCCACTGTCCTCTCTCACTAGAAAACCAACAGGCTTCTAAGAGATAATAATAAAATATGATATAATAAGATAAAACAAAAACTAACACATAGGAATCATACATAAGAGACAGAAGGAAAAGAGTCCAAGAGAAGGCAAAAGACTCAGTGACCCACTGGTTTGCACACTCAGAAATCCCATATAAACAAACCATAAGCTATAATAAATACACAAAGGACTTTTAGCATAAAGAGAAAAATAATATATATATAAATGAAATAAACTAAAAAATATTTTTAAACCAAAAATTCCTTTTATGACATTTATGAGACAAGAAACATCTAAAGACACCACAGAGTTTGTTTTCTGTTGGCATCTACAGCGGGACATGCAGCGTGCCGGGTAAGAGTCATTTGTTTCCCCAATGAGAATTCCTTGGAAGAAAGTAAATTTTCACTTGTGAATGGTTATCAATTGTAAATTACTTCTGGGTTAGGGTTGGGGACATGTGTCCACTTCTCCTTTCAGCTCTAGAAATGCATTTAGTGCAGACCCGTGCAGGCCCTGTGCATACTGCCTCAGTCTCTGGGAGTTCAGAGGAGCTTTGATCATGTTAATTCACAGGTCTTATTTTCCTCGTGTCTTCCATCTCCTCCAGCTCTTAAACTCTTACTGCCTCCTCTTCTGTGGGATTCCCTGAGCTCTGAGTAGAGGGATTTGATCAAGATATCTCTTTTGAGGCTGAGTGTTCCAAGGTCTCTCAATCTTTGCATCATGTCTAACTGTGGCTCTCTGTATTTGTTCCCAGCTACTGCAGGAGGAAGCTTCTTTGATGATGGCTGAGAAAGGCCATTGGTCTATGAATACAGCAGAATGCCATGAAAATCATTTTATAGTTGCATTTTTGTTTTGGAGATGTTTGTTTTTAAAAGGGTAGTAGTATTTCATCTTACCCTAGATCCTTGGACTACTCAGTCTCAGGTTCTTTGTCCCACAAGTAGTGACCAGTATGTGTTTCTTCTTGTGGAATGGATCTTAAATCAAATCAGACATTGGTTACTCCCACAAGCTTTATGTCACCACTAGCACGTCTTGCCGGCAGGATAGCATTATAAAAGAGTTTTTAGCTGCATTTGTGTTTATGTTTTTCTTTGGTAGCAGGCAGTGTATCCTTCTGTATGAAAGATTCTAGTACATAGGAGTGAAGATTTAATGGAGGCTCCAGCCTGACTTCTCCATGTTCATTGAGTTGTGTGGGTGATGTCTTAATCACTGACCTTGCTGTAAGTTTGTGGAGAACTATAGTCTTGATAACAATTTGGGTTGTTTGAGGGTTCCTGCAGGATTCATTTGATATTGAATTGAGGTCAATTATTCAATTAGATAGATGTAATCCAATTCTGGTACTGAAAGTTTTATTTGGTGACAGAATGTTTGGTTGGGGCTCCATCTCCTCCAATATTTGACAGTTTCTTTTTGATTGCCTTCATACATGTATATATTTTAGGAAACTTTTATTGTATTAAATAGGCTTTAATACTACCCTTCAAACAATCCTTAATTTAGCTGTCTCTCTCTGTCCTTATTTGTTTCCCTCTTTCCTCCACTCTCTTGTTTATCCTCCCATTCCAGCTATCCCTAACTATTCTATTGTCTTTTCTAAGGAGATCTCTCTCTACCTAATCTTTGAAATTATATGGGTTATAGCTTAGCTATCATTGACTTATCCACATACAATATCACATCCCATTTGTCATTCTGAGTCTGAGTTAGCTTACTCAGGGTGATTTTTCTTCCTAATTCTATGTATTTAGCTGGGAATTTTATTATTTTATTTTTTTTAACAGCTGAGTAACACTCAACTGTGTAAATATACCAGATTTTCTTTATTGGTTCTTCTATTGAAGGACATCTAGGCTGCTATTAATGAAAAGAACTGAATATGATTGAGCAAGTGTCACTGTGGCAGGAGCAAGCAACCTTTGGGTATGTGCCCAAAAGTGGCATAGTTGGATTTTTTTGTTTGTTTGTTTGGTTTTGGTTTTTTAAGATAGGGCTTGTCTGTGTAACAGCTTTACCTGTCCTGGAACTAGCTCTGTAGACCAGTCTGACCTCAAACTCACAGAGATCTGCCTGCCTCTGCCTCCCAATTGTTGGGATTAAAGGCATGTGCCACCACCACCTGGATAGTAGGATATTAAGGTAGATCAATTTCTACATTTCTGAGAAACTGTCACACTGATTTCCATAATGACTATACAAATTTGCATCCCAACAGCAATGGATGAGTGTTCCCCTTACTTCACATCCTCACCAGCATGAGCTGTCAATTGTTTTCGGGGTTCTTTTGTTTGTTTGTTTGTTTTTGGTTTGCTTTGCTTTGTCTTTACCTTCAGCATAGTAGAGAATACTAAATTATCTTTTAAAAATAAATAGTCCTTCTATAAGTAAATGACAAACAAGACTGAGAAAATAATCATGGAAACAATGCCTTTTTCAATAGCCTGAAATTATATAAAATATCTTGGAGTAGCCTTAACCAAGCAAGTGAATGGACAACCTTGTCTTTCCTGTACCTGGAATTACTTTAATTTCTCTCCATTTAAGTTGATGTTGGCTATGGGATTGCTGTAAATTGCCTTTATTGTGTTGAGGTATGGCCTTTGTATCACAAATCTCTCAAGGACTTTCATCATGAGGAGGTACTGAATTTTTTCAAAAGCTGTTTTTATATCTAATGAGGTGGCCATATGTTTTTTTTTCTTCTTTTCAGTTTGCTTATATGGTGGATTACATTTAACAATTTATGTTGAACCATTCCCATATCTATGGGGTAATGCCTGCTTTTATCATGGTGAATAATCTTTTTGATATGTTCTTAGATTCTGTTTGCAAGTATTTTATTGAGAATTTTTGCCTTTATGTTCATAAGGAAATTTGTAATTCTTTTTCTTTGTTGTGTCTTTATGTGGTTTAGGTATTAGGGCAACTGTGGCCTCATAAAATGAATTGAGTAATGTTCCTTCAGCTTTTATTTTGTGGAATAATTTGAAGAATATTGGCATTAACTCTTCTCTGAAATACTTATAGAATTCTACACTAAAACCATTTGAGATTCTTTTGGTTGAGAAATTTTTAAGAACTGCTTCTATTTCACCAGAGGTTATAAGTCTATTTAAGTTGCTCATCTGATCTTTATTTAACTTTAGGAAGTGGTATGTATCAAGAAAATTAGTAGTTTCTTTAAGATGTTTCAGTTTGGAGAAGTACAGGTTTTTAAAATATGTCCTTATGAGTCTCTGGATTTCCTTAGTGTCTTACATTATGTGCCCCTTTTGATTTCTAATTTTGTTAATTTAAATATTCTTTCACCTCCTTTTAGTTTATTTGGATAATGGTTTGTCAATGTTACTGATTTTTCTCAAAAAAACAGCACTTTGTTTCATTTGATTTTTTTTGTATGTTTGTTGGATTATATTTTATTGATTTCAGCCCTAAGTTGATTATTTCTTGTCATCTGCCCTTTTGTGGGTGTAATTTCTTCTTTGTATTCTAAAGCTTTTATATGTTCTGTTAAGTTACTAGTATGAGATCTCTTCCACTGGTTTATGTAGGCGTATAGTTGCTTGGTTAAGTTATTCCAAGATATTTTATATTATTTGAGACTATTGTGAAAGGTGCTGTTTCCCTGATTACTTTGCAATCCATTTGTCTTTTGTATATAGGAAGGCTACTGGGTTTTATGAGTTAATTTTGCATCCAGGTACTTTGCTGAAAGTGTTTATTAGCTGTAGGAGCTTCCTGGTGGAATTTATAGGATCACTTATGTGTAGTATCATATCATGTACTAATACAGATGTTTCAATTTCATACTTTCCTATTTGTATCTCCTTCAGTTGTCTTATGCTTCAGTTGTCTTACTTTTCTAGCTATTTGTATCAGTTAAGACTTGCTTTGTGTCTCAGTATATGATCAGTTTTGTAGAAAGTTCCACAAGGTGCTGAGAAGAAGGCATATTGGATCAAATGTTCTGTAAATATCTCTTAGGTCTACTTGGTTTATAGCATTGCTTAGCTCCAGCACTTCTCTGTTTTTTGTCTTAATGACTGTCTATTGGCATAGGTGGGATACTGAAGTTTCTCACTATTTGTGTATGAGGGTCAATATGTGATTTAAGTTGTAGTAGTGTTCTTGTGTCTGATGCATTGATATTAAGAATTGCAATAGCTTCTTGGTGGATTTTTCTTTTCAAGTCTATTTTTTTAAGATATTAAAATGACTACAATAGCTTACTTCTTATGTCCATTTGCTTAGAATCTCTTTTTCCATTTTTTATACTGAAGTGTTATCTATTCTCAATGTTTCTTAGATACAGAAGAATTAATTCTGTTTTTATATCCATTTTGTTAGTCTGTGTCTTTTTATAGGATAAGTGAGACCATTGATGTTGAGAGGTATCAAGGAACAGTGTTGATTCTGTGTGGGGAAGGTATTTCCCCTCCTTTCATTTGTTGGTCTGGGATTATTTATTTCCTGTGTTTTTTAATATGTTTAACCTTTTTAGGTTGAATTTTTTTCTAGTACCTTCTATTGGGCTGAATTTGTAGATAGATTTTTCTTAAATTTAGTTTTATCATGGAATATCTTATTTTCTTCATCTATGGTGACTGAAAGGTTTGCTGAGTATAGTCGTCTGGGCTGGCATCTGTGTGGTCTCTTAAAGTCTGTAGAATATCTATCCAGACCCTCCCAGTTTTCAGACTATTTACTGGGAAGTCAGGTGTAATTATAATAGATCTTTCTTTATATTTTGCTTGCTTTTTTTCTCCCTTGCAGTCTTTAATATTATTTCTTTGTTCAGTAATTTAACATTTTAATTATTATGTGCCCAGGGGACTTCCTTTCTGGTCCATTCTACCTGGTATTCTGTATTCTTTTTGTATGTCTCCATATTTAGGTTAGTAAATATTTCTTCTATGATTTTGTTGAAAATATTTTCTGAACATTTTACCCAGCTTTCTTCTCCTTCTCTATTATTCTTAGATTTAGTCTTTTAAAAGTGTCCAAAGTTTCTTGAATGTCTTGGGTCATAATTTTTTTTTTTTAGATTTACATTTTGTTTACCCTAGGTACCAATTTCTTCTATCATGTCTTCAGTGTCTGAGATTTTCTCTTTTATCTCCTGTATTCTGCTGGTCAACCTTACCTCTTATGATCCTGTTCCAGCTCCTAAATTTTTCACTTCCAAATTTTCCTTAGCTTCAGTTTTATATTTGATTTTTTCCCACTTTCAGGTCTTGAACTGTTTTTATTAATTTCCTTCTGTTGTTTGTACTTTCATAGATTTCTTTATTTTCTCCTTAACCTGTATAATATTCATAAAAAATATTATAAGGTTTTTGTCTTGTGCTTCAGCTACATTGCAGTACTCAGGACCTACTGTTTTAGCCAGGAGTTTTCTGGCCCATCCTAGCCCAGAGGTTTGGACTGGCAGCCCTATAGCCATTTAGTCCCAAATAATCACATAAATGCTTTATTAATTACAAACTGTTCAGCCTATGGCTCAGGCTTATTACTTGCTAGCTCTTAAATGGGTTGATTTAAGTTGTAGGAACTAGCAAGCAATAAGCCTGAGCCATGGATCAAACAGTTTGTAATTAATATAAGCCTTAGTGTGATTATTTGGGGCTAAGCAGCAGTGGGTCTGTGGGTCCACACCTCAGGGCTAGGCCACACTACATACTGTCCTAAGGTTTCTGATCTATAGTGGAGACATATTATTTGATTGTTGCTGCTATTGTGTTTTTATGTTGGAGTCTAGGCATCTAAAACATTCTTCTGGTCACTGGGGCTTCTGGATAAGAGTGTTTCTAGGTATTGGGAACAGACACACAGGAATGAGGATGCACTAGGAGGCCGGGAGAAAAGTAGGGTGTTGTGTAAGGTTCATCTTAGTCCCCTGGTTAAAGGAGAGGGAGAAGTAGAGAGGGAGAGAGGCCATAACCAGTCATCTGCTGCAAAACTGGGATATGATTAAGGTATCGGTATGAAGGAGAGGAAGGAGGGTGAAGATGTGAAGCTCTGGCAGGCTTGGCTGGCTGGTTTCCAGAGAATCCCTGATGGAGTTGGGGGCTGGAACAATAAATGAGAAGGGTTGGAGGAGAAGGTCTGAATGATCCACCGGAGAGGAGGGCAGTGAGGAGGGGGAGGCTGCAGAAGCTGGTCTGCTACAGAGATGGGGGTGAGATTGGGGCATTGGGTGTGGAGGAAAAAAGATTCAGGTGAAGATCACCAGTTAGGCTACCTGCTTCCCTGGCTGAAGTGAGAACAGTAGACTTTAAAAAGGATGCTTTCAATTCTGAACTCCATAAATAAGTGCGTTTCCATAGCTGATCCCCAGTTCTTCTACTTAAGTACGTCTGAAATGTTTACTTACCACTATTTTATAGGGCAATAAAACATCTCAATGTGGTTAAAAAATAATTTTCATTTAACTATTTTCTTATTTTTGTTTTGAAAACTTTTTACTCTTAAAGAGACGATTAACCAAATTAATACAACATGGACATGTTCAATGTACTTAACCACAGTAGGATTCATCTTCCTCTGCCACAAAGTGAGAGAAGCTCTTAGACAGACGACCCTCCAGTTACAGTGGTATGCTCTTATACTTGTGTCTTAGTTACTTTGCATGTTTTGTAATAAAATACCATAATAAAATCAACTTTAGGAGATTGCTTATTTTAACTTGGTTCAAGGGTAAGGCCTATAGTGGTGGGGAAACCACAGCATCTGGAGGTTAAGGGAATTGATTACTCTACAACCCCAATCAAGAATCAGGGTGATAAATGCTTGAGTTAAGCTCAATTTTTCCTTTTCAGATGGCCTAGGGAATGGTGCCACCCACAGTGGATGGTTCTGCTCATCTCAATTCATTTCGATTAATTTAATCAAATATTCCCTTAGAAGCATGCCAAGAGGCATCACAGCTCAGTAAGCTACATGGGAGCCTTCTGAGTTATATCATAGACCACACATACACACAGCTGACCCAACTATAGGACTGCACTTATGCATGATCCTTCTGGATGCTATTCTGAAGCCACTTAACTGATCACTGTCAAGATTTTTTTTAAGTAGGATAGTAGATTGTGTTATAAAAGCAATCTGCTGACATTCAATAATTCTCAGTTCTTACACATAAAGCATAAACGCAGTACATCTCATGTCCTAAAACTCACCAATTACAGCATCAGATCAAAGCCAGTTACATTCTCCCTTTGTATCCAAATATAGATGAACAAAGGTCTAGATCCCATGATTGTAGCGTCTTAGGAACAATTACAGGGGTACTGTTCCTCTGTGTCTGTAAGCTTTTAAATCCCCCAAAAGTTGTCTGTCTCACTCCCATATACTCCCCAAATAGTGGCAAAATAAAAATAAGGTATCATATTTTTTATCATATCAATATTATTATTTCAAAAAGAAAAAATCTCAGTCAAGATGAATTTTGTACTGACCTGTTGTCTGTTTCTGCTCTTGGTTGTGAACCATTTGTTTTCATTTTTATTACATTTGTTTTATACTTAGGCATGCATGTGCCATGGCACATGTATGGACATCAGAGGACAACTTTTGGGAGTTGGTTCTCTGTTTGAATTATGTGGATTCCAGGAATTGAGCTCAGGTTTGTCAGGTTTATTCACAAGCAGCTTTGTCCACTCAGGCATCTCATTGACTTCTCCTTTGTTAAGACAGGGTCTCATGGAGTCCACACTGGCCTCAAACCCATTAAATAGCCAAAGATGGCCTTGAGAATTACTAATCCTTTTTCCCATAGGATTAAAATCTGGAGAATTCAGGCATATGCATCCATAGCTGTGGCAATACTTTTGTGCTGACAGTTTCCTCAAGATTCTATGGACTTTCTGCGAATCTCTCTGGTATTTCCACACCTTGTCTAACAAGGTCACACCTTTACTAATGAGGTTCTTTGTAAAAGATCTTTATTCTGTTCGATAGAGTTTCTATGGAGAGTCTGAAAAGCCCATGTTCTAATTGAATTTTCTGAAGGTCTCTCATGTGTTATAAGAATCTATGGATCACATTCTCAACCTCTTGAAAGTTGTTTTTTGACAGCCAGGGAGATTGTTCAGCTGGTGAAGGCACCTGATAGCCCAAGCTTGATGGCCTCGGTTGCATGTATGATGGAGGAGAGAGTTGACCTCTGCAGATTTTCTTCTGACCTCTTTTTGCTTTCTTTGAGACCAGAGCTTCTTAAGTTCTTTTCTGGTGACTCCAGGAATATAGATATTATAAAAATAGAATTATTTACAAATAGAACATCTACTTATAGTACTTTTAATCTGCTTTTAATTCTTTGACATACATACAGTTTTGCCATTTTTTTAAAGAAGAGAGAAAATCTTATAATGTTGGCGTGCTTATTTTTATATAATGAAGTAATTTTGGCTGGTTATTTCATACTTTAGGACATAAAGCAACTTTAATTTTTTTTTAATTGTATACTATTCCAATTTTATAATAGTCAACACAGAATGCCACTTCTCCTAAGTATGTAAAATGGCGGAAGTATGTTTGGAAGGATCTCAGAAGTTGTTGAAAATTCTGTTCTACTCAAGAAACCAGAGGTCAAAAAAACCTAAAAACTCAATTGGAATATGGGGTAAGAGATAAACAGAGAATCCTCATCAGAAGAACTTCAAATTACTGGAAGACACTAAAGAAATAGTCAACATTCTTAGCCATCAGAGAAATGCAAATAAAAACAACTCTGAGATACCATCTTATACCTTTCAGAATGGCTAATTTAAAAAACCCAGGTGACAGCCTATTCTAGAGGGAATGTGGAGCAAAAGTAACATTCCTCCATTGCTGATGAGAGTATAAACTTGTACAGCCAGTTTGGAAATCAGTATGGTTATTCTTCAGAAAACTAGGAGTCAGTCTACCCAGTGATCCAGCAATACCACCATTGGTCATATACCCAAGGGATGTACATTCTTGCCCCAAGGGTATTAGCTCAACTATGTTCATAGCAGCATTATTTATAATATCCAGAACCTGGACTCAACCTAGATGCTCCTCAAATAAAGAATGGATTAAAAATTGTGGACATTTACACAATGGAGTACTTACTGAACAGGAAAAAAAGACATCCTAAAATTTGCTGGTAAATGAGTGGATCTGAAGAATATCATCCTGAGTGAGGTAATACAGACCCAGAAAGACAGACGTGGTATGTACTCACTCATAAGTGGATTTAAAACATAATGCAAAGGATAACTAGGCTATAATCCAGACCACACTCAGTAACTAGGTAACAGGAAAGTTAAGAGAGAGATCCATAGATATTAGTGAAAAAAAGAAATAAAGGAGTTCTCCTGAGAAAATTGTGATCATAAGGGGGAGTATGGGAAGGTGAGAAGAAATGAGAACATAGAGAAAGGGGAAGGAAGAGTGGAGTCAGGGAAGCAACAGAGAGGGTGAGCAAAGAAGGGTATATTTTCATAGAGAGAGCCATTGTGGGATTAGAGAGAAACTTAACAAGAAACACCCAAGAATCCATAGGATGAGCCCAGCTAGGACTCCAAGTAATGAATGACCACCCTAATTGCCATTATAGAACCTTCATCCAGCAGCTGATGGAAGCAGATGCAGAGATGCATAGCTAAACACCAGGTAGAGCTACTGGTCCAGCTGAAGAGAGGGAGGAGAGATTACATGAGAGATCAGGACCATGATGGGGAGACCATGGAGTAGGCAGTTCCATGCTATTGGGAGCTTGCAGACTCTGAAATAACAGCTGATGAAACTTCATGGAACATATTTGGCCCCCCTAAATGTAGATGGCAGTTGAAAGGCATGGGCAGTTTCTGGTGCCTCTTGCAATTGGACCAGAGTCTTTTATCAGGCCATAAACTGGCTCTTAAAGACCATGCCTAGTGAGAAAACCCCTTTCTCAGCTTTGATATTCCGGTGAGGGACTCAGCCCTACTTCAGTTGGATATGCCAGACTGAATTGACTCACCTTCAAATTCCTTGCCATCCCTGGAGAGTAAACCATGTGGGGGGTGGGGTTGAGGGATTATGGGGAAAAAAACAAAAAAAAATTAAAAATGATAAAAAAGAACTAAATTCAAATTTAAATCCATCTGATCATTTTTAGAAATAATTTTAAATAGATAAGTGTTTGGTGTACATGTATGTATATAACATACATACCCAGTGTCCTCAGTGGCCAGAAATGAGTACTGGATACCCTGGAACTGAAGTTATTGGTGTCTATGAGCCTCCAAGAGGATGATAGGAACTAAACCTGCATTCCCTGAAGAATAACAAGTGCTCTTAATTGCTGAATCATCTCTCTAATTCTGAAAGATATTTTGTGGTGATATATTGTATATTTAATAAGATCAGTCTGGAATATCAGAGGACAGAATCACCCACAGCCAAGCCATGAAGGTCAGAGAGTGGTGACCCATGCCTTTAATCCTAACTCTAGGATTATAATACAGAGTTAAACCAGGAAGCAAAGCAGCTGAATGGGGAAAGAAAGAGAAGGAAGAGAAAGCAGGAGGAGTTGAAGTAACCTCAGACAGGCTGAGGACCTGTGAAGACAGCACTTACCCTTTTTGGACTGAGAAGATGGCTGAGTGTGAATTCACTGTTGCTTGTTTCCTCTCCCTGATATTCCAGACTGATTTTATTAAATATACAATATATCACCACAATATTGTTTTATGAAACTGAAGTCAGCAACTCAAACAGCCATTTTTAAAATCATTCATTCTAGTATGCTATAATATAAAGACACATTAACTTTATGCATGCCAAGAAATGATGGTAGAAAAAAATCAATAAAATTTTTAAAGAATCTGGGCTGTAGAACATGTTTTTTTAAAAAATATATATGCTGGTTATTAAACCAATGTCCTTGCAGGTACTGAGCATGTGATCTACCACTCAGCTACACCCCAGTTAGTATAAGCTTACCTAACTTTTTTACTTTTGAGCCACCATGTGGTTGCTGGGAATCGAACTCAGGACCTCTGGAAGACAGTCAGTGCTCTTAACCTCTGAGCCATTTCTCCAGCCCTGACCTTGTTACTTTTGAATGGCATGGTTAAAGTCACATGATGCCAGAAATGTAGTGTGCTGGTGGCATGTCAGAAGAGCTGCAGATGGGAACTGAAGTTCAAGGTGTTAGCCCACCAGGAGATGACTCCTTCATGCGTGAATTTCAGACAGACAAGACCCAGAGACCATAGACGACCCCCTCCATGTCTTTTCCTTCTGCTGTGTCTTTACATGCTTGCTGATACTACCTTTCTCTGGCATTTGGCATAATGTAAATGGATGTGGGGAGAGCCTTACTGCCTGTAATGTAGTGTGTTTATCTCATGGAAACATTCTGTTCTACTGGATATTTTTAATTTAATTACTATGACGATGATTTCTTCCTAAGCTGCACTGTCTAATGAATAATAATAATAATAATAATAATAATAATGTTAGTTTAAATAAAGTTTTGCTGATAAATTATAAAACAAGGAAGTGTCACATAGCTAAAACATATGAGTTTCTATTGAGGAACTGTATAGACTGTGGCTTAGGTTAATGACTAAGAAAAGCAATTGTGTTCCAAAAGCCAAGCTAGTTTAAATACTCGAAACCTTAATATTGAGAGATGTGTTCATAGGTGTTGCAGTGCATAATAGCTGAAGCAGAGCTTTGAAAATAACTTATAGTTAGACTAAGATGTTTTCATTAACTAACTTTGAAAGGGGGAAGAAAAAAACTAAGATGAGAATCTAAAGTTTTAGAAAGCCACATAGTTGAATGAGAAATTCCTTAAGGTCAGGGAACAAGAACAAAGGAGTCCAGTTATTGCTTAGCTGATACACTTTTCTTGCTAGGACTGGTTGATGACCAAAGGTGATGATTAATTCCTTCTACCCATTTCTGCCCTCAATCTCCTGATATAAAAAACTATTGATGAGTGGGTGTGTACCCAAAAGATTTAAAACAGTGCTGATTGATTCTTTTTTCATATATAAAGGTTTAGACTTGTGATTGTTTTAAGATTCCTTATAAGATTGCCTTTTAAGATAAATAATAAAGTAATTGGCCCTTTCTTTGTAACTGCAAAATGTATCCTGCCAATAAAAGATCTTACTGAGAAGAACATCTTGCTTGCCTACACAGTTAACTTATAACAAGCTGCTTGGGTATGAATGTATGTGGGTTCTTGGGGCAATTTGTTTTCACCTGTAATATGTACAATGTTTAATTGTGTAAGGGAGAGGAGAAACATATTTTTAACTGTGCTCATTATAATCATTCACTTGAAACATAGAATGTAGCCATATTGTAATTTCTATATTGCTTGAAAATTTTTGTTGGGATATATAAGCTGTGTGTGGGAGGGGAGTTTCCAGTAGAAAGAATATAAAAGAAACGAGAATAAGAAGGAAATCATCAAGAGTATGAGAATCTTTTTCCCTAACCTCGTCAGACAGAAAAGTCTAGTATGTGCCAACACCCTGGATTATTTTGCGCCCTGCAATGCTGGAGGCTGGCCTCCCAGGCAGAAATAGTAGTGTACTAATGTGATGTTTCAATGTTTTCTTTGCCTATTCAAAAAAATGTGTTAGCAGGTATAAGTGTTAAGCTAGTAGCTGTGGAAATAACTAGATGCTAAGGGTATTTGCATGACATGCATGAGGCCCTATATTTGCTCCTCAGTACTTCTCCCACATCAAAACAAAATGCTGACCTAGATATGAAACAAAATCATGGAGGTTTTTCTCATTTTAATACAAACTGTTTCTGATCTTTCTCTGTCCCACCAGCCAGTTCCCAAATAATGATTCAGAGATTTATTATTAATTATTAAACCTCAGACTTAGCTTAGGCTTGTCCTACTAGCTCTTATAACTTACATTAACCTTCTTTTATCACTCTACATTTTACCATGTGACTTTTTAACTTTTCTTTTATTCTGTATGTTTGACTCCATCCAAGTCTCTTTAGCAGCTCCTGTGCCTCTTGATTATCTCTTCCCACTTCTTTTCTCTGCCCAGAAGTCCTGCCTATACCCTCTTGCCCAGCTATTGGCTGTTTAGCTCTTTACTAAACCAATCACAGCAATATATCTTCACACAGGGTACAAATATCCCACAACACTGATCCTTTTTTACTGATGAAGATTTGTTTTGGTTTGTTGAAATAATATCTCAACAAGAGAGCTATGTAGTCCCAGGTATCCTAGAGCTCAATATATAGACCAGTCTAACCTCAGACTCACAGAGGTACACCTACCTGCTAAGGGCTGGGACCAAAGGCATGCTTTACCATACCTTGCTTCTGACTGAGATTTTTTAAGAGATATGATTTCTAGATTGGATTTCAGTTCATGTAGCTAAAGTATATTAGTACACTCTAAAAAAGATCTGAAATAACAACTACAATTCTGTTTTGATTTACATGTATAAATGTTTTGTCTCCATGTAAATCTGAGCACTATATGTATGCCTGGTGCCATTGGAGGCCAAAAGAAAGTATCTGATTCCCTAGAAGAAGAGGTAAACTCATGAACAACCATGTGGGTCCTGGCAATTGAACACAGATTTTCCAAAAGAGTAGTTAGTGCTCTTAACTGCTGAGCCATCTCTCCAACCCCAACAAATGAAATTTTTGCTATTACTTTTACAATTGAGCTTATACTAATAAACTTTAGTCTACCCAGATATAGAGGAGCCAAATAGTGAATGTAATGCAGATATAATGGGGCTATAATCCCCCATCTTTAGGTCTTCTTCAATTCTCCCCAGGTCACAGAAGACATAAAACCAAGAAGATATCAAAGAGTTGAATAATACACTCCGCCAATTCCATGGTATCTATTTAATAATTCACTAACAATGACATAGTAAACATTCTTTTCAAGCACAAATGGAACATTCACCAAGATGAGCCATAAATGACTCCATTAAACAATTCTTATTATTTAAATTAAGGACTGTCTAAAGTAAGGATTAAAATTAAATAGACTGTGTTCACTGAATATAATAGACTCAAATTAGGAATCAAGAGCAAAAAATGTATCTGAAAAATCTTTATGTATTTTGAAGTTAAGTAAAATTCTTTCAGTTATTCTATGAGTCTTAGAAGAAACAAGGAAAGCTCAAAAAACACTTTAAACCCAATAAAAAATGAACTCTGCCTGTAGATAAGAGTTAATGCTTGCTTACATTCTGTACATGTTCAAATTACCCTGGTCTATACAGAAAATATGCCAAGGAGGGTAGATGTTAACCTACTAGCAGAAGTCTTGGAGCTAGGGCAGATTGAGATCTCTAGTCAATGTTTCCAGGTGTCTGGGCCACAAGAAAAAGAAGTCAGAGATGGGGAAAAGTAGAGTGTTTTATGACAGGTCATGAGCATGCATTCCAAAGGAAAACTTGGGCTTCTGAAGAAAGAATTGCATCACTGGGCTTTAGGATAGTACATTTGCACTGGTAAACTTGAATGAAGGTGAGGATGATGCATAGTAAGAGGAAATGGGGAATCATTTCTGGACTGGGTTGGGTTTTTCAAGAATAGGCTTTTCTCCTCTTATATTGGGTTTTTGGGTGTGACTAGGTATCAGGTGTCAGAATCAGGTCATTTTTACAGGCTACTGATACAGAGATGCCAATTTAAATAAAACAAAGGAGAGGGGGAGGTCCTTATGGTTGGCCATGTTGAATCCCGGTGCTTTTGAGAGGTCCTGGGCACAGCTTCAGCAGTCACAGGCTATCTTACTCTACAGTTGTGACCAGCCTCCAGGCACCATACCTCTTGTTTTTCCTATGCCTATCTATTCTGCCTCACTTAGACATTTGTAGCTATTAATATTTATTATAGATAGAAGCAAAAAATTTAAAATCAAGAAATTAAGCAAAAGAAAAAATGAAGAGAAATATGTCAGACATGATGATACAATCTTATAATCTTTATATCTGGAGGTTTAGGTCATAGGATGTGATCTTGGCTATTTAAAGAGTTAGAGCCTAGCTTAAAATACACAGTGAGTGTTAAAAAAAAAAAAAAAAAAAAAAAAAAAAAAAAAAAAAAAAAAAAAAAAAAAAAAAAAAAAAAAAAAAAAAAAAAAAAAAAAAAAAAAAAAAAAAAAAAAAAAAAAAAAAAAAAAAAAAAAAAAAAAAAAAAAAAAAAAAAAAAAAAAAAAAAAAAAAAAAAAAAAAAAAA
>PVIH01000430.1:119707-130597 GCA_004025045.1 Sigmodon hispidus | reverse complement strand
CAGCAGTTGAGAATGATTGTTGCTCTTCCAAGGGACACTGGTGGAACAGCTCATAATTTCCTGGGACTCCCTATCCAGGTGATTTGATGTTCTCTTCTGGCCCTCTCAGACACATACACACACACACACACACACACACACACACACACACAAATAAAATAAAATAAAAATATTTAAAAAACAAGCTTAAGATGACCAATCTAGTTTCCAATTAAAATAAAATTAAAGAAATATAATTGATAAATTGTATTATATTTTATATGTAGTTATTAGGCTGAGTTCAGTTCCTTCTGACTCAGGACTGAGTATGTACAACATGGAGCTATAGATACTGAAATAATTTAGACTATAAAGTCTTATTCTCCCTGTCTGTCTCTAGTGTTTCTTCTCCACTCCTATTATTTTCTTTTTTTAATTTCCTTTGGTTTTTCCAAACAGGGTTTCCCTGTGTTACAGCTCTGGCTGTCCTGGAACTCACTCTGTAGACCAGCTGGCCTGGAATTCACAGAGATCTGCCTGCCTCTGCCTCCCAAGTTAAAGTCAGAAGGCCACCACTGCCTGGCTTCCTGTCTTTTGTTAACAAATTTCACACACTAACTGTGAGGATGAAAACAGCCATGTACTTATCCACTTTAAGATGTCTTCACTATTGCCTGTATCATGGACATGTTGGGTTGTTAAGTTACAAAATAAATGGAGATCCAGGCATGTTGGTGCCAGCTGGAATTCCAACATGTGGGAGGCTGAGATAAGGGCATAACTAGTCCAGGGGCAGCCCATAGGCAGACACTACTTCTAAATAGATAGATAGATAAATAGATAGAATAGATAGGGGCAGAGCATTGTTGTTTGGTTTGAGATTTGAAGGAAGCATTAAAAGGCATCACAATGTGTGTTGTTTATTTTTGTTAAGAAATTGATTTGGTTTCTTAGTAGATTTATTTTACTTGGTTTTCATGAAAACATTTAGCAACCAAATTTTAAAAATTTGTTTTACAAATATACCTAAAGTTAGTACTCTAGGATTTAATAATCATATCATGTTGCTTCTGAATAACTTTTACTCATAAATCAAATGTAAAGTTGGGAAAAAAAGGAAATGCCTCCTGTTTGTGACAATATTTGAATAAGAACCTGTGGAGTGGTCATTTCCCCACAGCTTCCTCACAGCGCCTTCATTCACTGGCAGCTTCCATGCATGGCGTTTCTTTGTGGCAACTGTCATCCTTAGACAACAAATCCATACAAATTAATATCCTGCCCCAAAACTGGCTTTATGGTTGTTTTAAGAATTCACGGCCATGAGTATAGAACTCTAGAAAAAGCAGACAGAAATATAGAATCAACACAAAAAGAGAACTTTGAGCAAGGGCTGGCGAGATGGCTCAGTGGATTAAGAGCACTGATTGTTCTTCCAAAGGACCTGAGTTCAATTCCCAGCATCCACATGGCAGCTAACAACTGTCTGTAATTCCAGGATCTGACACCCTTACACAGTTATACATGCAGGCAAACCATCAATTCATATAAAATAAAAATAAATATTAAAAAAAAACCAAGAGCAAGGATCAAAACATTGGAGTTGAGTGAAAATTCCGGAAGTTACCCACAGAGGGATGATTGGAGGAAGATGCTGACTTCCTCCTCATCCTGCCCTAGCATTTCTTCTCCTTAGTGTTAGCTGTACATTGTCATTCAAATCCAGTGTAGATAGCTTTTTTTTAAAGGTTAGGTGTATGGCAAAACATGAGGAGTTATGCTTCGATGCTGGAAAATGGTTTCTCTCATATTCCCTCACCCCCCCAAAAAATCTGTTGTGTACCGAGAACTTTAGCTCTTTATCCTGGTCCTTCATCTGGTCCTTCATCTGGCTATGGTTACCTTTGCATGTGCTCTATCCAAGATGGCTATTGTTTCTGCAGCTACTTCTTCCAATGCTGCCACTTCTTTATCTCAATACAGAAGAGGAAAACAGGCACCCTAGTCAGTTGTGAGTGGCTCTCACTGAATCTCTGCATTCCCACTTCACTTACTCCGGATGATTTGTGCCTTTGTGCTTTCTCATTCCTCTGGAAGTTATCAATGACCTTGAACTTGTTTCAGATAGCCTGAGTAGGACAGCAAAAGAGATGGGTATTATTGTGGACTTACTTACACCCAAGAGGTCCGTGTAATGGTTTAACAGATTGGAGTCAAGGAACGTCACAAGTCACATCATACAACAGTGAGAAGTTTAGTGTGTGTGTGTGTTCGCGTGCGCAACCTATAAATGAGAGAAGAAGAGAAGAGAAAGAGCGAGAGAGAGAGTTCACTTGAAAATAGAAAGAGGGAGGGCTTCATGTACCTTGATTAGATGGCCCACAGAGCAACCTCCCACAAAGGGAGAACTGTGAAGACAGGATTAGGCCTAGTCCTGGGATAGAGAGGGTCCCATTGTGGAGCAGGAGCAAGTAGCAGGGGAACTAAAGATTACTGGTGGAATGAACATGGGATAGGTCTAGCTAGTGTCCTGCTGCTGGGAGAAGAGGAGACCTAAGGAGCTGGAAGAGAAGGGACTGTGTCTTGAAGGCTGTAAGCAAGGTCAAGAGCAGTGGAGGGTTCCTTTGGCTCAGACTTCATAGCCAGCAGGAGTTGAGTGGGAGAACAGAGTGAATGCTTTGAGCAAAGGTAAGAGAAAGCTTAGACCTATGGGGCCTCCTCCCATTTGCCTGATGGCAGCCAGAAATTGTAAAGGTCCCCTATAATATCAGGATCTAGGGTGCCAGTAGGTGGCGTCTTGAATAGACTATCTAAAAGGTAGTTGGACCAGATTCCTCTGCAAAGGCAGATGAAGTTTAGAAGACTTTAGCACTCTTAGAAGTCAAACAGGGTGGGCCTGGTTAGTGCTTATATTGGAGACCATCTGGGAATACCCAGTGCTGGTTTTTAATAAGGATATAGCGCATGCGCGTAGTGTGCAACCGTCCCCAGCAGTAGCCACAGAGTGGCATCTTGGCTGCTACTGCTGATGTGTCCTGTGTCTTGGTCTCTTAGTACCTGAGGACAGACAGGCTGGTGTAAATGCCTGAATGCTAGCAGTCAATGGATAGACTCATCACCCTGTCTGCTCTCTTTGGCTGACTGTGCCATTCATCTTGGATCCTGGAGCATCTTGAGAACCCTGTCCTGGCACCATGAACCTATTATGTGAGTTGGAACTTTGGAGCTTTAAACCGTGGAGATTTTCAAATTTTTGTTTTGTTATTGCTGTTGTTGTTACTTCAAAATAAACTAATTCTATCCAGCTGCTAACCAGATCAATATCTGTCTTTACCTTTCTGAGGCATGGTGTCTCAGTCTCTATCCAGGGACCTACACTACCCTTCAAAGACTGAGGTGGTTGTTTGTTATGTTACATGGTTTTGTGTCAGTCATTTGAAATATTATCAGTCTGACAATTTATCTTACTTTGATTACACTAATATGTATCTAGTGACTGTGACTCTATTTAATAGAATGGAAACAATTCCTAGGCTTAGAACAGTCACTTCTAGAACTAACCCTTCAAATGACACTTTGAACTCATGTTTGTGTTCCCATAGCAGCCAGGATAAATGCTACAACCATGGGACACTAAGCCAACTTGCTATACCAGCTATATGTTCTGTTCCTAGTAAAGCTGCAGAATTGCTGGCTGGTTAGACATCCAAAATCTGCAAACAGACACTTGGAGTTCTGCAAATGAGTCCACTGACAGACAACAAGTCCTACCAGGAAACCAAATTTGTCCTAGGATTTCTCCTATGACAGATAATGGCATATTTTAGAAAGCTTTGGCATAGAAATTAAGCTGTCTGTGACCTTTCCATGCTCTACTTAGGGCAATTATGTCTCAACTTCTACAAGAAAATTGATGTAAATCAAAGTTCCCAATCTCATCAAGATCCCCTAATGTGTCTTAAAGCAGTAATATGTGACTTATGCTCTTGCTTCAGAAGCTTAAATATAAATGATATATCATTAGCCAAACGACTATCTTTTGAGTCTGACAGATATTGCCTTTCTAAAATCCTATATGGCCTATATATGTCTTAATAAAGATAGTAAATTTTCCCATGTAGAAGCCAATATTTAATTATTAGGCCAATTCTTTTGAATTTGCAAATATTTAACCATTTTGACCTATAAAGTGGCAATTTTATGTGATTTAGCTAAATAACTTTGCATATATTATGCTGTTGTATTTTTCTCTGTGTACATAATGAAAATGTTTTAAAAGAATCTGGTCATTTTTCCCCTCAAACTATGCTCATTCTCCTGTATTACTCATCTTAATGGATGTACCATTGGCTGCCCAATCCTCCAAGTTGAACAGGTGCCTGCAGCTAAGGCATAATCTTACTTCACTCGTGCATCCAGTGAGTGATGATCTCTGTTTCTCCTTAACATATGGTTGTTTGTTTTTAATTCTATGCTGGTTCCATTGCTACTGTCACTTTCTGGGCTCACATGTAATTTGGTATAGATGGGGTCTCCAAGGAAGGTGATTAAGATAGAACTGTATACAGGCGATTTAACTGGGAACATCCTCAAATTTGCAGGATGTTTTAAGGAAAGAGATGGAAGCAGAACTGAGGCAAGGAAAGTTTCAGCTATCCCACAAGGTGTACTAAAGTGTACATGGCCATTCTGAATAATGCCAACTTGAACAAGGGAATAAAATTTCCAGGTCTTTGCATCAACAAGCCATTAAATGCAGCCTGGGAAAGGATGAGCCTTCGGGGAAGGCTACTCTCCTCTTCGACACAATTTCTAAGTCACATGGTAACTGTTGCTGGCAGTGTTCTCAGATAAGAAAATAATTTCCCCACTTCTAAAGGAATATATAGGTGGTCCATCACAGAATCCACTAAAGCCTATATGTTCTGATCCTTAGATTGTGTATTCATTAGACTTCCAAAATCAGTTCCTCCAGGAGTTTACGTTCATCATTTCCATAGGAAATTATGAGGAAAAGGAATAGAACAAAAATAATATCTTTACCTTGGCTTCTAGTCTCTAAGCTACAAGTGCTCTGTGATTCCCTTCTTCTCTGTTGTTCTATCCAGGAGTTCTCTTCTCCTCACCTACTCCTTATACAGCAGTCAAGTGCTTTCTG
This sequence comes from Sigmodon hispidus, assembly GCA_004025045.1. Classification (NCBI taxonomy): domain Eukaryota; kingdom Metazoa; phylum Chordata; class Mammalia; order Rodentia; family Cricetidae; genus Sigmodon; species Sigmodon hispidus. The sequence goes on along the minus strand of PVIH01000430.1, from coordinate 125,460 downwards.
GAGTTGATTCTGGGGTCAGGGACTGGTGACTTTGTCTTTCCCAGATCACAGGTACTATAGTTCTCCTGGAACATTAAAATTGGTGAAGGGTTTACCAAGAGATAGTGGAGTGTTTTATCTAGATCCCAAATATACTCCTCATTATCCCAATAGGAGAAAACAGCTCTAAATCTTGCTGACCATTAGAGTGATTTACTCTTATGAACAGGATGATCCAATTCTTGCCTGCTGCTTCCTGGTTATGAAGAGCTTAAGGTTTCTAAGAAACAGTTATAATAGACTTTTTATTTTTGAGGCAGAGTTCTCTCTTTGAGAATCAGGAGTCCCTCTAAATCCATAAATCCAAGAGTTGAGAAATAGGAAATCCTCCCAAGTACATCCAACCATAATGATAGAAAATGGGATTATTTCAGCTTCTCATTTATAACGTCAATCTCACTACAGGTGGGACTGTAGCTCAGTGGTAGAATACTTGGCTAGCAGCTGTAAGGCCCTGTTTTCAAGCACCAATAGTGTAAAAACAAATAAATAAAACAAAAGTCCATAATGATACAGCAGGCCAAATCAGAGATACTGATTGGTTGAGCTTATGACAGACAGCTGTTGTCCTTCAGATCTGTCTAGTTTCTGTAGGGGTAAAGCTGGTGCACTATACAGAGAAATCACCCGTGCATCATGCAGACCTTAAGGGGGTCATACTAATCTCTGTTATTTCTTTGGGATCCTATATTGCTATTTTTGCTTTTTAATTTTATAAGCTGAGGAAGGGAACACTGTTAGAACATATCTTTTTCCACATCTTTTAAACTTCCACTATTATGGCAGTTCAGGTATTTTATATATCAGATATTATAGGCCATCACTTTCCCATGCTTCTAGAAAAAAATGATTCCTTGGGTTCTTTTCCAAGTACTAAATTCTATATATTAGAGAAATCTATCAAATTAATAAACAACCTTGTATTTGATCCAGTACTCTATAAACCCATTCCCATGTGTATTCTCCAACCCCTGTCTGTGTATTTTGGCTAAATCCCTCAGGATTTTGTGGGTTCTATTAGTTTTCTACTTTCTGGAAAAGAATACCAAATTAGTGGCTGGGCTCTCTCTTCCAGACTTGAGAAGTCTGAAAACCATGTGTCTATCAGGCTAGGTTCTCATGAAGTCTGAAAACCATGTGTCTATCAGGCTAGGTTCTCATCTGGACACTCTGGGGAAAATTTGCTTCCAAGATTATCACTCCTACTGACAAAAATTATGTCTTGGAGTTGTAGGACAGAAGTCCCTATTTTCTTCCAGCTTCCTAAACAGCAGTCTCTCTTAGCAGCTAAAAATCTTTGACATCCCTTGACACGTGGATCCTTCTGCTTTCCAAGCCAACAGTCCTATGTTTGATTTCTTTCTTGCTCCAACTTACTACTTCTACATCAATTAGAAAATTTTGTTTTCTTTTTGTGCCCCCTTGAGATGCAACTTCGGTCCTTCCTCATGTTAAACTAATACTCTACCGATTATGTTTCTAGCCATTTCTTTGGGGACAGGGCATATTGGTTACTTTTCTCACTCCATTCACAAAGTATCTGTCCCAGAAGCCATTTGAGGAAGGAAGGATTTATTTTGGCATACAGTTGAAGGTATAGTCCTCAACCATGGTTGGGCAGATGTGCTAGTGAGAGTAGCTGTAGCCAAGGCAGCAGGGACATGAGGGTGCTTGTCACATTTCATCTGTGGTCAGGAATCAGAGATGAGCACTCGGATTCCAGTGTTCTATTCACATTCCCCCTCTTCTTCAGTCTGGGCCCTCAGACCATGGAGTGTTTCCTTCTTATCTTGGTTACTCTTCTGTAGAAACACTTTCATAGATACCCCCAGAGGTTTGTCATCTAGGTTATTTTAAATGCCACTAAATTAGCAAAAAATAAAAGACCAGCCATCAAACATCTACTCTTTGTCAACTCAATATCTAAACACATCCCCTTTAAGTCATCATTATGTTATGCTTCTGATTCCTAAAGTCTCAAATTCACTTCATTTAACAAGATGCATTTAGTTTATCTCTAAAAGTCTCGAAAGCCATTGTTCAAAACTCTAAGTACAGAGTGTCTTCTGAGACTCAGGCAATCTCTTAACTGTCAACCTCTGTAAAATCCAAAGTGCAATTTACATACTTCTAATATGCAATGTTACACGTAAAATTGCCATCCAAAAAAGTAAGAATGGGAGTATAGCAAAGACATATACTAAAGAAGGGCAAACACCAAAGCCTATATCTCCAAGTTTAGTATTTTAGATTTGGGATCAAATCATCATGGCTCTAATAGCCTTGGAAATCTCTACCACCGCTGATGCCTCGAAGATGTGTGATATTTCTCATGAGCTAGATCCTCTCTATACCTGTAGCTTCCCTCAGACATCTCATGGTCTTGACATCATTAACATGTTGGGATCTATGCTGCAACTTAGGCTTCGCCTTTACAACTTCATGCAATAATTTCTCAGAGCCCTCTTGCAGGAAATTCAACATTGTCACAAATTTCTGGCTTTTACAGCCTTCTGGGAACTTGTTGCAAACCCCCATGACCCACTCACACCTATATCATCCATGTTTGCCAAGCCAGTACCAAGGGGATGCTTATATCTAATTCTGCTACCAGCCCAACCATGATATAATCTGACTCATCTGGATCACAGTTGCAACAACTTCTGTGTAACTTTAAGGGTTAGGGTTAGGGTTAGGGGGCACATGCAGGAAAAAGCAAGATTTTTTTCCAGAAAAAGCCAGTTCTTCATAGAGTCTTTGTTCCCTTCTTAAACCTCTGACTGAGATCCTTAGCTTTCTTCTTTGAGTATTAGTTCCCAGAGTCCTTTCAGACTGTCCTGCTAAGCTTGGTTCACAGTATCCAAGAGCTTTCCAGCTCACAGTTCCAAGCCCTTTCTCACTGCTCACGGAAACCACTTTCTGAGGACTAAACGCCACGTGATCAGATTTATCCCAACAGCAGCCCACCATTAAGGACTCATTTTCTGTATTATTTTACTTTTCATTGCTGTAGTAAATACCTGAAGAAAGCAACCGAAGGAAGTGTTTATTTCGACTCGAAGGTCAAAATAAGGGTTCACGTGAATGTGGAAGCGATGTGATGGCAGAAGGAGGAAATTGCATTCACAGAGGAAGCAGAGAAAGATGTGGTCCTGCTCAGCGGCTTTCTTCTGTTTAGGGTGTCTGGGATGCATCCCATAGAAAAGCAATGCCCTCATTCAGGGTGGGTCTGCTAATCTCAACTAACCCAATCTAGAAAATCTCTCACAGGCAAGCTCAGTCTTCTAAGTGATTCTAAATCATATTGAGTTCATATTGACAGTCGATATTAACCGTCACAGTCACAGGGAGGTGAGGTTTATCTTGGCTCATGGCATTTGAGAATATACTGCATTACAGTAAGAAAGGCATGGTGTCAAGAACACGAGGTGCTATGTGACATTGTATCCTCAGTCAGGAAATAGGGAATAATAAATGATGGTCCTCCACCTACTTTCTCCTGATTACCCAGTTTAGCACCCAAGCTATGGAATGGTGCCACTGCCACTTAGGGTGAATCACTTGATTTAAATCTCCAGAATACTCCAACAGACATATCCATAGGTTTATATTTAGGTGTTTCTAAATTCTGTCAAGCTGAAAATCAAGATTAGTTATTACACAAGATATTGATAGACTGTCCAGGCTAACCTTGAGTGTGTTTGTAGCTTATCCAAAGAGGCCTTAGATTTTCAGTTTGACCACATTAGTCTCTGCAAGTAGCAAAGAGGCCAAGCCTAAACCATTAGAAAACTTTGTTTTCACAGGTTCATTTGGAAGCTAGGTATGGTGTCCGGTGTCTGTAATGGTGGCCCTTGGTGGACTGAGGCACAATGGCTGTGAGTTCACAGCCAATTTGGGTTATATAATAAGTTTGAAAAAATAAGAAATTAAAATAGAATTACTTTTCATAGGTCAAATTCATCCAGAGAAGAGATGCCTCAGAAATTAAAAGCACTGGTTGCTCTTCCAAAGGTACTGACTTCAATTTCCAGCAACCACACTATGGCTCATAACTATCTTTAATGAGATAGTTGCCCTCTTATGGCCTGCAGGCATACCTACAGGCAGAACATTGTACACACAATAAATAAATAAATATTTTGTTAAAATAATACATTTAAGATTTATCAATGGTCTCAACTCTCCTATAAAACGTCACACACTAACAAGATGGATACAACAACAGAAGCCATCCTTCTGTTGCCTACAAGAAACACACCTCAACCGCAAAGACAGACACAGGCTTAGAATAAAGGGTTGGGAAAAGATTTTCCAGTCAAACGGTCCTAAGAAACATGCAGGGGTTGCAATCCTAATATCTAACAAAGTAGACTTTAAGCTAAAAGCAATTAAAAGGGACCAAGATGGTCACTACTTATTCATCACAGAAAAAATTGGTCAAGAGGAGATTTCAATCTTAAATATTTATGCCCCTAATATAGGGACACCTACTTATGTAAAAGAAACACTGCTAAAGCTCAAATCCCACATCAATTCTGACAACCTAATAGTGGGAGACTTCAATACCCCACTTTCAACCCTGGATAGATCAACCAGACAGAGACTCAACAGAGAAATAAGGAGTCTAAAAGAGGTTATGATGCAAATGGATTTCATAGATATCTACATAACCTTCCACCCAAAGGCAAAGGAATATACATATTTCTCAGCTCCTCATGGAACTTTCTCCAAAATTGACCACATAATTGGTCATAAAGCAAATATCAACAGATACAAAAAAAATGGAAATAATCCCTTGTAACATATCGAACCACCAGGGCCTAAAGTTAGAGTTCAACAACATCAAAACCCAAAGAAAGCCTACCAACTCATGGAAACTAAACATCACTCAGCTGAACCATCCCTGGGTCAAGGAAGAAATTAAGAAAGACTTCCTAGAATTCAATGAGAATGAATCTACAACGTATCCAAACTTGTGGGACACAATGAAAGCAGTCTTAAGAGGAAAATTCATAGCTCTAGATGCCTATATGAAAAACCTAGAGAAATCCCACACTAAAGACCTAACAGCGCAGCTGAAAGCCTTAGAACAATTAGAAGCGAACTCACCTAGAAGGAGTACACGGCAGGAAATAATCAAACTAAGAGCTGAAATCAATACAATTGAAACAAAAAGAACAATACAAAGAATCAACGAATCTAAGAGTTGGTTCTTTGAGAAAGTTAACAAGATAGATAAGCCCTTAGCCAAACTAATCAAAAAACAGAGAGTGTTCAAATGAACAAAATCAGAAATGAAAAGGGGGACATAACAACAGACCCCCAGGAAATACAGAGAATTATCAGATCATACTTTGAAAATCTGTATTCCAGAAAAATGGAAAACCTAGAAGAAATGGACAGCTTTCTGGACAGGTACCGTCTACCAAAATTAAATGAAGATCAGATTAATTACCTAAACAGGCCTATAACCCTTAAGTAAATTGAAACTGTCATTAAAAACCTCCCCAAAAATAAAAGCCCTGGCCCAGATGGTTTCAGTGCTGAATTCTACCAGACATTCAAAGAAGAATTACTACTGTTACTCCTCAAACTATTTCACACAGTAGAAACTGAAGGAATATTGCCAAATTCCTTTTATGAGGCCACAATCACCCTAATACCCAAGCCACTCAAAGACACAACAAAGAAGGAGAATTACAGACCAATTT
>PVIH01000430.1:92193-119607 GCA_004025045.1 Sigmodon hispidus | reverse complement strand
GGAAAGAAATTGAAGAGTATATCAGAAAATGGAAAGCTCTCCCATGTTCCTGGATTGGTAGGATCAACATAGTAAAAATGGCAATTCTACCAAAAGCAATCTACAGATTCAATGCACTGCCCATCAAAATCCCAACACAATATTTTTTGGACCTTGAAAGAACAATAGTCAATTTCATTTGGAATAACAGGAAAGCCAGGATTGCCAAAACAATTTTACTCAACAAAAGAACCTCAGGAGATATCACCATCCCTGACTTCAAGCTATACTATAGAGCTACAGTAATAAAAACAGCCTGGTACTGGCATAAAAACAAACTTGTGGACCAATGGAATAGAATTGAGGATCCAGAAATAAACCCGAAAACCTATGACCACCTGATCTTTGACAAAGAAGCCCAAAACATTAAATGGTAAAAAGATAGTGTATTTAACAAATGGTGTTGGCATAGCTGGATGGAAGTGTGTAGAAAAATGCAAATAGATTCGAGTCTGTCACCCTGCACAAAATGCAAATTCAAGTGGATCAAAGACCTCAACATAAACCCAACCACTTTGAACTTGAAAGAAAAGAAAGTGGGAAATACACTTCTACAAATTGGCACAGGCGACCACTTCCTAAATATAACACCAGTGGCACAGGCACTAAGATCAACAATCAATAAGTGGGATCTCCTGAAGCTGGGAAGCTTCTGCAAAGCCAAGGACACTGTCAATAGGACAAAACGACAGCCTACAGAATGGGAAAAGATTTTCACCAACCCTACAAGTGATAGAGGACTGATCTCTAAGGTATATAGAGAGCTCAAGAATTTAGAGTCCAAAACCTTGAATACCCCTATCAAAAAATGGGGTACAGATATAAAAAGGGAATTCTCAGCAGAGGAACTACGAATGGCTGAAAGGCACCTGAAAAAGTGCTCTTCATCTTTAGCCATCAGAAAAATGCAAATCAAAACAACTTTGAGATACCACCTAACACCTGATAGATTGGCTAAGATAAAAGGCACAGATGACAGCCTATGTTGGAGAGGATGCGGAGCAAGGGGAACACTCCTCCATTGTTGGTGGGAGTGTAAGCTTGTTCAGCCACTTTGGAATGCAATATGGCGATTTCTCAGAAAATTGAGAATCAATCTCCCCAAGGACCCAGCAATACCACTTCTGGGTGTATACCCTAAAGAGGCACATTCACACTCCAAAGGTATTAGCTCAACTATGTTCATAACAGCAGTATTTGTAATAGCAAGAACCTGGAAACAACCTAGATGTCCCTCAACTGAAGAATGGATTAACAAACTGTGGTACATCTATACAATGGAATACTACTCAGCAGTAAGAAAACATGATATCCTAAAATTTGCAGGCAAATGGATAGATTTGGAGAATATCCTCCTGAGCGAGGTATCACAATCTCAGAAAGATAAGCAGGGGATGTACTCACTCATTAGTGGTCTCTAAACAAACAAACAAGAAAAAAAGCCAAGCATGCTCAAGCTGCAAACCACAACCACTGAACAGCTTGGGATCAGTAACACCCTGGACTGACCCTTCAGACTCCAGTCCAACTATAGGAACACCTGACTCACTCTTGTGGGAGGATGGACAAAACTGGATTTGGCCAGGAGTGGAGACTGATCCAAACATTATTGGGTCAGTGGGACCATAGGACTGACTGCTCCCTGCCCAGGGAGGGGATGGGGAGTTGCAGAGAAGAAAAAAATGACCTGATGTGGTGGGAGGGGGAAGGGACCTTGAATAAGGATATGCAGGGATGGAAAAAAAATTCAGAGGGAAAGCTGAACACAAAGTAAATATATATGTAGCAATCTTATTTGCATTATCACCCTTGATAAGCCATGCTTATGATTCTTATCCTCTTTATAGTTATTGTTAACTTTTCTGCATTTTAAATTCATTTTACTGTTTTTTTGATAAATGCAAAATAAAGAAGAAAAAAAATAAAATAATACATTTAAGATTTAAACGGGGCTGTGGTGTTACACATCTCTAATCCCAGCACTTGGGAGGCAGAGGAATGTGGATTTCTGAGTTCAAGACCAGCATGGTCTACAGAACAAGTTCCAGGATGGCCAGGGCTACGCTGGCCCTGTCTTAAAAAAACAAACAAAAATTTTTAAACCTTAATTAAATCTGCAAAATTCATTTAAAGTAATATTCATATTGGTGTTTAGCTTAGTTGAATAACTGAGTCCATAGCTGAACTCTTCGGGGGTCTTAAAGGCAATCTTAAAATTCTTCCTGTTTCAAGAGAAAAGACCCTTTATTCCCTGGTATCAATAATATATCAGGCATAGGCTGTCCTGAAAATGTAGAATGACCTTGGGAAAGACTAATCTGCACAGCTGCAGCAATTCTATTGAGACCTGCTCATCAGGTGCATTCCCAGGAGCTTGGAAGATAAATTTTTCTAACCAATATAGGACCTGGGTGGTTTATCTCTTCCTTTTTATTGTCACAGATCTTACTAGATCTCAATTATTCAATCTACATTCAAGGTTTGCCCTCTGCCCATTTATTCTTTACCTGTAAACAACAGCATATTTTTTCTGCAGACAACACAAATCTTGCATTTCCTCAAATTAAAGCAATCTCCTACCAAAATTGAAATATGTGAATATCATGGCCTTATCCATAAAAACATGAGCAGCCTCCCTTCATAATATGAGTTTCTAGTTTGGAAATGATCAATATGAACTATTAGATTGTTATATGAAGATACCAGTACCAAATGCTATTTTCTTACTAAGAAAGCTTACATTTCTTCCTTATTTTTTAAGAGGAAAAATAACTACAAATATCCTACTGTTTTCTCATTGACTTCACTCTAGAGGCCCATGCTATAGACACCAGATTTTGAAACAACTTTAAATTTCACGTGGCTAAACAAACCATTTCCATAACCTTCCTGATAGAAAGACCCTGGTGTACCACAACGCACCCAGTCAGCGCCAAGGAGGAATTCTGATCCAAGCGACCGAGGCATTAAGATGGAAAGGCGGCTGGAAAAGAAGATTGCTCGGGGATTTCTTTATATTGTGATTGTTCACCCTGGTGATTGTGAGTGGAATTCAAATTGTTTTAAGCAAGCAGCAGAGCTGTTGGACCACCTTCACTGCGGCTGTGCAAGCTCGCAGGGATAACCAACCAGAAGAAGGAAATGATCAAATGCTCGATTAGAATTAAAAATAAAACCCTGCAAAGATGAATTTTAAACTCCTCAGTTGTAATGAATTATTAAGTTCAGGAAGTATTACTTCCTGGTCTTGTGATTTTTGCAGATCACAGGCATAATACGTAGGATCTTTTAGCAGTCACTGTCTTTTAAAAGAGGCCTTTCCTTTAAGGAGGGGAAGGGGAAGAGAAGGTGATAAATTGTATAAAAACAGGGAATTATCAAAGAGTAAATTAGAAACAGAAAGGAGACCTTCTTTAATTTTGCGTATGTGGTAGAATTTTTCATGGTTTGTTTATTCAGCTTTGGCTTATAGTTGTTTTTAATCATTTTTCTAGCATGAAAGAAATACAACTTTCTTGAAGCACACTTAAGCAATTTCAATTTCCATAAATTTGTGGCTCAATTTTTGGAAATTGTTCTGATAGTCTTTTTTTTCCAGTAGTCTTCATTTATTAAACTAAACTTCTAAACAAAGAGATGTGTCTTTTTAAAAGTGATTTTACGGACTAAGATGTGAAGCTCAAATTAAATTGATCTCCCTACCACTATTTATTCTGCCATATTCCCTCTATGAGATTGATGCTTCATCTCCAATTGTTTAATTTCAACTGAAATTGGAAAGCCAAAACAATTTATGCTATTTAATAATAATATTACTCTATGTTGGTACAGTTTTTAAATTTTCCATGCACTTTTACATTATTAAATTGTCTTACAACAAATCTAGTTATTATTGTTTCTTTTCTGATATATGGTGAAAGGAGGCCCAAGTGATCTTGGTGTGTTTTTAGTTGTCCCTTTAATTAGTGTTAAAGCAAAGGATAGAGCAGAAGGGTTTCTGTTTCTCTGATAGAATTATTTTCTTCTCTATGTCATGACTTCAGATATGTTTATGGAAATAAATCAAGAGTTTATCTTCATCAGCTGAATTCTAAGCACTGCAATGAAAAAATCATAGCCATTGTGAATTTTCCAAATTCCACAAGAGAGGCCTTTCCTTTAAGGAAATGCTAATTTCAATGTAATGAAATTAGCATTATACCCTTTAGAACGATGAAGAAGGATCAAGAATATTCTTGTAAAACTCTAGTAAGAATCAGATGAATGCAACATCAAGAACATTGGTCAACACAAGGAGGTCCCAGATCAGACCCCTAGCATTGCTGGAGAGTGCCTGAATTTTCTTACAGACTGTTCCCTTACAGTCAGATTGGTGACAACCCTAATTGTCATCATAGAGCCTACATACAATGACTAATGGAGCAGATGTAGACACCCATAGCCAAGCACTTGGCCAAACTACTGGAGTTCAGTTGAAGAGAGGGAGGAGCAACTAGAGGAGCAGGCACAGACAACAAGAGCATGGATGGAGAAAATCACAGGGACAGCTCATCCCAGCCAATGGGAGCTCCTGGACTCTGGAATGACAGCTGGAGAGCCTGCATGGAACCAAACTAAGCCTCTGTGTGACAGTTGAGTAGATCAAGCTGTTAGTGGAACCCCTGGCTATGGGACCAGGAAATATCCTGGTTACATGAATTGCCTTTTAGAGTCCACTCCCTATGGCGGGTTGCCTTGCTCAGCCTTGATACAGGGAGGAAGGAATGGGACCTGCCTTAAGTTAGTACGTTAGCCTGTGTTGACTGCTCAAGGTAGTACTTGCCCACTTTGAGAAGTGAGTGAGGGATGGGGGAGAAGTGGGGAATTGGAAGAAGGGGAAGGGGGAAACAATGGAGGGTATGTCAGAGGAAAAGAAAACTTCTTAAATAAAAAAGAAAGAAAATAATAAAAAAAAAATGGTCAAAGTTAAAGTTGGGGAAGTCTAAGTAACAACCCAATGGAGCAGAAACTTATGGTTTATCCAGTCTTCAGTTTTTCTATAGTAAGAAATTTTGACTGGGGTAAAACTCATCCAGGAGAATTAGAAATAGGTAGACTGAGGATAGCTTAGTCCTCTACAGTTTGGGAAAAGAATCTACTAACTTACATGTTACTATTAAGGATAAACATTTAAAAGATATGAGTACCAGGGTGTAGAAGGGAGGCTAGCTTGAATAAAATCCAAATGTTAGCATGAGGAGCTGGAGAGATGGGTTAGAGGTTAAGAACACTTGATGATCATACAAAAGACCTGGCACAATGACTGGGATCCCCACTTCAGCTTACAACAACCTGTCACTACAGTTCCAGGGTATTTGGCACCCTCTTCTGTCCTCTGTACACATTCCTGTAGTGCATATTACATGCATGCATACATACATACATGCATATATACATACACACAGGTAGGTGACAGATGAAATAAACAAGTCTTTAAAGATATATCAGACCGGGCATGGTAGCACCTGCCTATACTCTCAGAACTCAAAAAGCTAAGGTAGAAGTTCAAGGCTACTGAGCAAGATTCTGCTCTGTGTGTGTGTGTGTGTTTTCTAAACATATATCCATGCAGGATTACTCAAAGTCTTATGCCTTAACTGTCCTCTGCCACCTCAAATATCTGGTGTATAAATATTGAAGAACACCAAGATTTCCAAGAACCAGTATGACAGTTCTGAATACTCAATTCTAAGGAAGCAAGGTCTTCACCTGTGTGCTCTAATAGAGACCATATTAACACAGTTTCCAACAAAGTCACAAGAAGAATCCTAGTACTAAGCATTATATGAGGAATTTACTTCCAGTGTTTGGGTTTGAAGAAACTGCCAGGTTTTCTATGAAACAGAAGTCATATGAGAAAGTTTACAAAATCATAATGTGAATACAGGTAATTTGGAAGGAAAGACATTTGGCTAGTCTCAGATAACACAGCCTAGAATGCAATTTGAGCAGGAAAGTTCCAGTTTCAACTTGGGCATCTAGAGTTGCTTATCATGATTTAGTCTTCCATCTGCCTGCAATAATATTTCTCAAAGAGAAGAAAATAAACCTACCAAAGATGCACTGACTAATGTGTTGGTGGTCTTAGGGCAAGCTGTAGGTAACAGGATAGATAACCCACTGGAGAATTAGTCCCATGGTGTCTTAATTGGGGTTTTTATTGGTGTGAAGAGAAACCATGACCATGACAACTCTTATGAGGAAAACATATAAATAAGAGGGTTTTATTACAGTTTCAGAGGTTCAGTCCAAAATCATTATGGCAGGGAGCATGATAGTGAGGTGCTGGAGTAGTAGCTAGGAGTCCTGCATCTTGTAGACAACAGGAAGTCAGCTGAGGCACTGGGAAGTATATTTAGCATAGGAAACCTCAAAGCCTGCCCCCACAGTGACACACAACAAGGCCATACCCACTTTAACAAAGCCATATTTCCCAATAGTGCCACTCCCTATGAGATTATGGGGGCCAATTACACCCAAACTACTACACATGCTGTCTTAGCTCATGGTAAAGGTATTCATCATAGAAGAGGAGGCCTCAATAACAAAGACTTACTTTTCATAGTTATGGAAACCACAAGTCCAATGTCCAGCTCCCATTATGGTAAGCATAGTTTCCAGTTTGCAAATGACCATCTTCTCACTATAACCTCACAGATGGAAAGTAGAGACTGAACCCAAGTTCTGAAAATCTTGTAAAGACACTAACCATATTCATGACTGAGGACTTCTCAAGGCCCCATCTCTCAATACTCCCTCACTGGGCACAGGGATTTCAATTTATGAATTCATTCAGTTTATGATGCTTGCTGTTCTGAGGGAAATAGAGTGGGGAGTTCCTTTGAGAGTGAGAAGCAGATTTACTCTGGAAGGGTAGGACTCCCTGAGTGTACATGTGAGGCAAGAGCCATTCTGTCCTCTGAAAATTGAGACAGTAAGAAAACAAGAAGGCCTAAGGACACTTGACTTGCTAGGTCTAACAGTCTTCTCAATTCATGTTCCCCTCAGTGACAAGGAGCCTGAGATAGAGATTGACATGCCAAAGTACAGCTTTAAAGACAGTAGGAGATAGGGAAAGAACTATGCCTGGAGATGAAGGTTTTGGCTTTGGGGTTATTGAGGACCCAGCTGATACTATGAGCCCATTCTTAGCAACTTTATGTCCCCAGGGGCTTGTAATGAGCTAATAAGAATTCAGATTATCTACTCTGCAAGAACTACAGAAAAATAAATTTAAGACTGGGAGGTGGGCTAGGGTGAGCAAGATGCCAAGGGGAAGAAGTAGAAATATTTCCTGTATCCAGATACTTGCTCATCTTGGATTGATTGGCTGAATCCTGAGATGAATGAAACTTGAGAGCCACTTATAAATCTTGTGTTTTCCCTCCATCCAGTCAGCCTAAAGGAATCAAATTGATAAATGATTTGTGAAGATGACAAATATTTTCTCAGAGGAATATATAGTACCTTGAGAAATTTTTTTTCCCCAGCATCTAGTTCAGGCAAATTCCTTTTGTAGAAAAGTGTGCCTATTTGTTGAAGGGATATTCTGCTCATAATGGGGTCTTAGGAAGCACTCTGCCATCTCCAAAAATTTATTAGCAGGGAAATTACTAACATGTACAACAGAAAAAAGGGGATGGGCATAGGATCTGGGGAAGACAATTTTTCAAGAAGAGGACAGCATATTTAGTTGTCTGGCTTTTCAGATATTAAAGAAAAAAGAAATTATTATGTCATTGGCCAAATGACTTGTGCAGTGAATGTGACCAGTCCCATTATAAAACTACTTGTAAATCTTACACTTTTCCTCTCTCTCTCTCTCCCCCTTTCTCAGTGTGTGTGTGTGTGTGTGTGTGTGTGTGTGTGTGTGTGTGTGTGTGTAACACAGAATAATGAATTAATTGCCATTAATTTTCAGCTAGCTTATGTAATGATTAATTCTATGTCTCAAGTTCACTAGGCTAAAAGATTCAAACAAATTGTTTTGATTGTGTCTGTGAAGATACTCTGGGAAGAGATTGCTACTTGAGTTTCTGTGCTGGGTGAATAATATTGTCCCCACCAATGTTGTATGTGTATGTATATGAGGGGATGTGAGCTTGGTAGAAAGAATGTATAGATAGTCAACCCTTTTGTTTGACTCATAACATAACACAGAAATGCCTGGAAGCCAAAAACAAGTGTCTAGAAACAACCTTCATATGATACTAGAATGAATCCTTGAAATTTGAAGATAAAGATCTGCAGAGAAGAAACCAGAACTGTCTTGGCAGAATCCTGAGGAAAGGGTCCTAAGCCTAGAATAGAGCTGGTCATTATATAAGATCAGAAACCTGCCATCTGATTCTGGTTTTGGAAAACCTGGGAATTTATTTGCCACTAAAACTATAAACAATATGCCAGTAAGGAAGTAATAGCATGATTAAAAAACAAATGGTAAAAGAGCTACTTTTTAACCAGGATTGATACTAGAAGAGACAAGTATAGTAATGATGAAAATGACATGATTTTAGAATACCAGACCCCCAAGTGTCATCACTTTATAATTAGTGATGAGGTTGATGTAATTTGTACAGCTGACACAGGGCATGCAGTAACCAAGGAAACTTGGCCAACAGGAAACTGTAGTGCTGGTTAGTTGGGAAAGTGGGGAAGGGAAGTAAATGAGCATAAAGTATGACACATGAAAATGTCACAATAAAGCCAATTATTTTGTATGTAAAACTAAGAAAATAAAGTTTTAAATTAAGATTTTTAAAAGGTCAACAATCTTTTCATGAAATCTGTTGAGTCTGAAATCTATAGGTTGATTTTTTTTTCCTCCCTTAAGAGAGTATTCCTTGGAGTTAGATAAATAAGCCACTGGTAGCAATTAATTCTTGATTAAAACCTAGAAATAACTAATGCTAATACCTAATGCCAGCCATTACAGTAGAAAGTTATGATGATGTCTAGATTTGAGTCAGTTCTCAAATCTAGAACTCCCTGATTAAAAAGCTATGTTAGTTGTGCATGGTGGCTCATGTCTTTGATCCCAGCACTTGGGAGGCAGAGGAAGACTGATGTCTATGAGTTCCAGCCCAGCCTAATCTCCAAAATGAGTTCCAGGACAGCCAGGGCTGTTACACAGAGGAACTTTGTCTCAAACAACTACAACCAACCAACCAAACAATGAACCAAACAAACAAAAAGCCATGGAAATTCAAAAGAGACCTTGAACCACCGTATGAAGTACAGAAAATAAATATTTCACAGATCCTTTACCCAATGAACCTCAAGATTTTGGTAGCAAATGACCAGACGACTCTCTGGTCAGTCATAGAGAACTGAAAAGCAGTTAGCCTTAGAAAAATTCAGGTTGTATCAATAACATTATATGATTCAAAGATTCTAAGCATTTCAACACTCTTCTTTGTAAAAAACAAATTATTATATCATGCACCTTTGACTGTTTAAAAAATGTTCTATAGCATCCATTGAATTTTGGAAATACCTGATAATCTAGGTTCACTGCCTTAAATTTCTTGTTCTACTGGTACAATTCTCTGGTACAATTCAGAGCTATAGTTCTAAGTCACACAAAGGATCATCACTAAGACTAAGCCCCAGGCATTCACAACAGTAACCAGCGTATGACTATTAAATCTGTGAGTCCGTTTTTCCCTTTTCCAGTCATCTATGTCACTCTCTACCATGTTTCCTGGGCAGGTGATGTGGTCAATTACACTCCTATTCTTGCTAAGGACCTGATATTGGAGAAACCTAAGCCAGGAAAGTAGATAAAGGCTGAAGTAAGAAAAGTATAGTTACTCAGTTACGATAATAAGTCACATGAGGGATAAAGTAGTTTAATCACATGGCAGCACTTGTTAGAAAGTTCATTGAAAGACCAACAGGCTGAGGAAGCTGCAAAGCCATAAATAAGCACACTGGAACAACTCATTACAATGGTCTTTCATTTAGGAATTGTCCATTAATTTCTAATTAAAGACTTCCTAGTAGTACAGTTGTCCAATTAGAAATTAGCATCAAATACCTGACTGAGGCAAAGTAGCAGATCAAAAGTTTCTTACTTAAAAAAAATATTTTTATAGAATAAAGTCTCAGTTTTTATCCATGTATCCCTTTGTTCAAACGCTTCCCTTCTTGCCTTTTTAATGAAATCCTGAACTGTGTTCATGGTCTGTAGCAGTGTAATTCATGACATACATCTTTGATCGGATAGATTATTTAAAAATTTAAGGTGCCAAGTTATCTTTTACCACACAAGGTAATTTGATACAGCCAAGAATGATGTATTTTGAAGTTAGGTAAGTGATGGGAGAAGGAAGTTGTCTAGGGAGTCTGAAAAAAGAGTTTCCCATTCCTTGGAATCATTAAGTATCTTTCTGGTAAGGTAGATAAGATTTCAGAAACTGGAGATTTTTTTTTTCTTTTCTGGAAAACAAGAAGTTTGATTTCAGTGAGCTTAAGTCAGAGACATCTAATAAACATTCAGATACTTTCAAGGGGACAGTTTAATATATCAACTTAAAATTCAGGAGGAAACCCACCTAAGAGATACAAATTTGGAGTCCCTAGTAAATAGATGATATTCCAAATAATGAGAGTGGATAAACACAGGAGAGAAGGTAGTGATCAAGAGAAGAGGACCAGGGCCTAGACACTGCAAAGCAATGATGCTAAGAGCTTGAAAGAACAGGAAACGGAGATGAAAGAGCCTGAGAGGAGGCTCTCAGCCGGATGGAAGAAAGCCCAGAAAATTGTCTAAGAGGTCACTGCGTGATAAAAAAATAATGTAAACTAACAAAGGGGAAAAGACTGTCTCCAACGCTGCTGCTAAGTCAGCCCAAATGACTGGTCATTTAGGAGTGGACTGAGCAGTGTCAGGGTGATTTTAAGCCTAATGGCAGGTGTATGGTGTTCAACTGAATTATAAGGACTTCTTTCTGGAGTCTACTGAGGTTAAATGAACATGGGAGAGTACTTTTGGGGCTGAAGACAACACAGACTTCCTCCAAGACGCGAGAAAAGTGTCCATGAACAGAAAGTAGGACTCTTAGGATAAACTATAGCTATTTTGCAATTTGCCTAAGGTTAGTCTAATTGTTGGCGATAAACCCTTGAACAAAATGAATAGCAGATGAATAGGCAGCCTTGGTGCCTTAGGGAAGAACATACACTAACACCAGGACTCTCCTGGCAGCCAAGCCAGATTAATTTACTGAATGCTTTTGCAATAGATTTTGCTGTAAAAATAAATTGGATAGTAGTTTCAATTGAACAATAGTACCAAAAGTTTCCAATTTCAGAGTGATTTGGGCTTCTTACAATCAACGGAGGTCATCTAGGTGCCTGGAAATGATGGCTGGATGCAGGTCATTGCCGCCACTGCTGACAGTAACACTGGAGGCCAGCTGGCAGTAGGCACTAATTGTTCAATGAGAATTCAAGAAGAATAAATTCTACCCCTAAAAATATACTATAATGAAAAGTGAACACTCAACTCCCCCAAAACACTGAACCAAAGAAGTCCTTATAATCATTCATTTTATTATCTGATTAAAACCTTGTTCTGGATCTAGTTTTAACGTTGATGCAATAGCTTTTTCTTTACAGTGGCAACGTTTGATTTGGAGATAGGGATTGTCTTTAGCTGACTTTATCGGTGTTTAGTATTTTCT
Source organism: Sigmodon hispidus (assembly GCA_004025045.1). Taxonomy (NCBI): domain Eukaryota; kingdom Metazoa; phylum Chordata; class Mammalia; order Rodentia; family Cricetidae; genus Sigmodon; species Sigmodon hispidus. The sequence continues at coordinate 107,842 of PVIH01000430.1, read as the reverse complement.
TCTTTCTTAGTGGAAAGCACAACCTCCTCCATTCCCTTAACAGTAAGCATACTCAAGACAAAAGTGCCTATACCGCTTTTGTTTGTTACTAAAGATCGTGTGATAATCTTGCATGCACATGGAAAGGCTCACACCTACCTTTAACTCCAGCTCCAAGGGGATCCAATGTATACCTGCAATCACAATTTAAAATGAAACAAAATCTTAGAGGATAGAAGCAGCAAATGCAGGAGAAGTTTTTTCATTTTCCTTTTACCTGCCTAGAATTAGGAGATAGACTCCTTACGTACAAGGGACCACAGGAGCCTATAGGAACCTATAGGCAAACCTTACTCTGATCTTATGCTGTTGGTTGTCTCCTCTACTGCATTCACTTTCCCACAGTCTGTACCCAGAGGAACCTAAAAGCCATGTTCCCTTTGTTATTTATCATTATTCATGGGGAAGTGTGAACAACCATCTACTGACACAGGCACTGACAACAGACCAAAGCCCAACTTGATGGACCATTGGGTTTTCTTGGCATTAGTCATAGGCATATGAGTTAGGAGTTACTTATATGGATGACTGAAAGGCAACTATATTCCAAAAAGCCCACCTCAGTATGGGTCACAACTCACAAAGGCTAGAACCCTAAAGCTCTCTGCACCCCTTGCAGGCAACAGGTATAAGAGTTTCTTCTTAGCAGTACTTACTGCTTGTATGACCTTAGACATGGAGGGTCTTATAAATCTGTTCAGTTTCAGGGACTCCCTGAGATTTCTAAGTTGTTTACTTCTTGAGTCTTAACGAACTCCCCTTTAGAACTTTCTGAATCTCTAATATTTATTTTGTATTCATGCATATTATATGTATCTGCTGTGTCTACCACAAATGGACAAGGGCTTGTAGGGGCCCAAAGAGGGAGAAAGATCCCCTGAAAGTTACAAGTAGTTGTGAGCCATCTAATATGGAGATTGAAACTGAACTCATATCTTTTGGAAGAGCAATAGTGCTTTTAACTGTTGAGCTGTCCCTCTGGCCCCCAAACTCTCTGAGTATTAAGAGCATCCATCTAGGATGGACTGTTTCAATTTGGAGGAAGTTCCTACACAGCACCTTTCCCGGTCCTTTTCTAAAATATGTTGTTCTTTACTGATGATATTTATAAGCCAGAGCTCTAAGGTACAGGTAAGTGATTGTTCACTGTTTCTTTGTGTCGTGCAAATGTATGTGCTTTTGAACTTTGTATTTCTTTGGTTATTCCCTTCATTGTTGTTGCTGAAGAATATAAAGATGAGAAGTTACAACAGTTTGTTTTAAAAATCTTAGCTTGTTTTATTTGTGATTCTAGAATCAGGTAACACTTCACTTTATAAACTACAATAAGTGCTCTGATGATCCGAGCCGAACTGGTTTGTTTTATAGCCAAAAATATGCTTACAAGAGCAGAAAAGAAGATCAGAAAGACCCATCATTTCCAAAGTGCTTTCCTCATAAGGAAACAAGGAAACAAAAACACAGCTCATGGGCTAATAGCAGATTACTTCCGGTGACTTCTTGCTGTTGATTTTTAGCCCTCTTGTTCCTTGTTTGGGGTCAAGGTTTTTTATTTTGTTTTGTTTTCCTTTTAGTAAGGATTAGCACAAGAGAGAATCTTATTGCCATGCCAACTCTGCTCTATCCAGAAATGCATGTCTATCTCCTTGTTTCCCAGAAGGTCAGATAATAACTTTCTTGTGTTTCGGTGATGTGAAATTTAGCACTTTGGCCTCCACTATGAACTGTAGAATTTAGTGCAGTAGCTTTAGTCCAAAGCAATGGATTTCTGTAATTTTCATTTAACAAGAGTTTTAGCTGAAAATGTAAATGGTGGTAAAGTTTAGTCCCTTCTGACCTGGTGATACAGCTGTACTATGAGATCCCTGTGGAAGCTGCAGACTTTGATAATTGGGTCTAGGTTTTCTCCTTACAGGTTTTGAGACCTTCCTGGATACCATGAGGAGTAGGCATTATATTTCCAGAATCCCTAACTACTGTGCGATGGTCAGTGAATATATGTTACTACCATTAGTTAATAATAATAATAATAATAATAATAATAATAAAATCTGCTTTGGCCTATGGAGATACAGAATATAAACCAGGTGGGAAATCCAAGCAGAGATACAGGAGAAGTAGGACTGAGTATTATAGACACTACAAGCTGCCAATGGAGCAAGATGTAATGAAACACAGGTAAAACTACGAGACACTGGCGAAACATACATTAATGGAAACAGGCTAATTTAAGATGAAAAAGCTAGTTAGTAATAGCTTGATCCATAGACCAAACAGTTTGAAGTTAATATAAGCCTCTGTGTGTTTACTTGGGACTGAATGGCTGGGGACACAGGAATACTTCTGGCTACACCTAACAACCAACCCTTCCAGGACTGGGAGCTTCATTAAACTTCTGTCATATCTTCCTCCTAAATTCATACTCCTTAATTCCCATTCCCCTTTTATCTATTTTCTTTTATTAAACAATATTTTAATTATGCTCAGCAAGTCCCAGGTCTTCACTCACTCCGAAACTTTGGTAGAGCAAAGTGGGGCACATTAAATAAACACACTTATGTTTTTGACTGATGGATAGAAATGCAAACAAAGCACAAACTAGCATCTTAGTAGGGAAGTCTGACATGTAGCAATGAACTAGGCTACACCATTTCCTCCTCTGACCCTCACCTATAGGGTAGGATGTGTAGTTTCCTTCTTAGCTAGCCTCCTCCAAAGAGCTCCACATCTTAGTTTAAATCTCATTAGCAACATTTAAACAACAGCTTGGTTATTTCAGAAAATCAAAGATTAGAGATGTCAAGACCATATACTATAGTCCTCTTCCATAATGTCTGCTGTCAGAGTGAGGACAAGGTGGACTCCTGGTGGCCTGTGGATGAGAGCCTCCTTTTTTCTGTAAAGAGTGTCCCTTTACAAGGGTGAGGTTTTTTTTTTTTTTTTTTTTCAGTCTTTGTAAATTGTGCTGAGCCCTCCAGTGCAATTGCAGACTAAAGGAGATTTTGTGTAGATTGAGAGACTTTGTTCACCATTAAAGGGGAGTTAAGCCACAGGGTGACAGATTTTACCTATTTTAGCTCAGTCCTAAGTGACTTTGAGCCAGCCCTCACCTCTCAGTATCAGTAAAACACTGCTGAATGCATTCTGACTTTCCCAAGGGTTATTTTGGAAACCAAATGAGATAATGTATTTGCAGCTGTCTGTAGAATTAAGGGTTACACTAACACTGAATCTATTCTTAGGAAGTTGTGTGAGTTTAACATTCATTGACATTCATGGCCAATCTGAAGATTTTTTATTCATAACTCTCAGGTCTCTACATTACTTTCTTCTGCATTCAGTAGAAGCTGTAATTCCATACAGATATAAGAACAGGTTTAGACTAGTTTCAGAAAGTAAGAAAACATTTTTTTTTGTTACCTTGAAACAATGCAAGTGTCTCATAATGATTTTTTTCATAATCTTGTTGAATTTTCTTCTTGGTCTCAGTGGGAATCTTCTGAGCCTTTCTTACATTTTCACTGGAGAATATTTATTTTTTCACATAAGCTGAAATACTCTCTCTCAGAATCATAAACTGAATTTTGTTTATTTATTAGAAATAAGTTAGTTCTTCATTTTTAGTAAGGATCAGATCTTCCAGAAAAAAATATTTTTATGTTTTATTTCTTCTAGTTAAATTACATAGATCTGGCCAGCAGTGGTGATGTATGCCTTTAATCACAGCACTCAGAGTGTGGAATCAAGCAGATCTCTATGAGTTCGAGGCCAGCCTGGTCTACAGAGCAAGTTCCAGGACAGCCAAGGCTGTCATACAGAGAAACATTGTCTCAATAGCACCCCCCAAGCTCCGCCTACCCCTCACCCCCGCTGCAAATTACATAGACCTGTAGAGACTTATCTTTACAAAATACACTTTCGTGCCACATCAAATATGTGTAGTTACAACATTAGCATGTACTTCATTTCCTACCTGCCACTAAGACACTACATTTCTCCATTCATCAAATATTATGAATTTGCATTATTAAAGATAATCATTGCCTACTCACATGGGAAGTTTCAAATTTCTGAATGGTTTTAGTTTTCCTATTAGTGTCCTTATAAATCTGCTTTTCCCTAGAGCCAGTAATACTTTTAAATAGGCAGTGAATTACCATAGGGGGAAAAATAACACAAGGAATATATCATTTATTTTATTCTTCTAATTTATTTTCTTTTATTTAGTGTTTTGACCATACTACATTAACAAGGGCTCTGCTGCTGAGTTACATTCAGGGCCTACTTTTACTAAAATGATACGCACTGGGTAAGAGCATCTCTGCTTTGATATGGCTCTCTCAAGTAAAATCTTCTGAGGCATAATGATGTGGTTAAACAAAACCATCCAATCATTCTTCAAATTCAACCAATGTACCTCAGGGGACTGTCAGTACTCCACACTTCTGCATGTCAGAAAATGAAAAGACATGTCATACATCAGTTTATTCATTTAGAGACAGCACCTATCTCCTATAACAGGGGCTGACCTTGAACTTCTGATCTTCCTGTAGGCAGCCTTTTCTGTCACCTCAGCTGCTTCCCAGTTTCCAAATATCCACACAGAGACTTATTATTAACTATAAATGCTCAGCCAATAGTTTAGACTTGTTACTAGCTAACTATTACATTTTAAATTAACCCATATTTCTTATCTATGCTCTGACACATAGTGTTATCTTTTTTTTAAAACATGGCAAGTTCAACTTGTTTCTCTCCATGTTTCCAAGAAACCTCTGACTCCTCCCCTTCTTTTTCATGGTCACTTTTCGTCTGCAAGTCCCACCTACCTTCTACCTGCCCAGCTATTGGCTAGTCAGATTCTTTATTAAACAAATCACAGTGACATATATTCACACAGTATAAGGGAATATTTCAGATCTTCCTTCTGCTATCTCTCAAGGACTGAGATTTCAGACACAGGGCACCATATCTAGCTGTTAACCAACATATTTGGAGTGATAAGCACTGTTTTTATTTATTGGCTCATTGACCCTTTCATTCAAAATCATTTTTGGTCAACTATGTAACAGGTACAGATTTAGGTGAGCAAGTGGCTGAGCTAGGTATCTGGGTAAGTTAGAGAATCCCTGCCTTCATGGATAGTAGACTCAGGAGGAAAACAGTCAACAAAGATAGGGAGCAGACATCAAGAACAGAGCAGGATAATGGAGGAGACTGATCTCATAGGAAGAAAGAACAATTACTTTAGACCAAATGGTCAGAACATACATTTTTGAGGACAAGAAATGAATATCTTTTAAGAAAAGGAACAAGCCAGCCAAATAAAGAGCTAAGGGGTGGGGAGGTTCTTAGTACAGCTACAAGAAGCTAACGTAGCTGCTGTTTACTTAGCAGGTGAGTGTGATGAACATGAACTTGATCACAGAAGTATGCTAAGTTAAAAAGCTTGTGAAGAACAAGTAAAGGTGTAAGTTATACTTAGAGTGGAAAAGGCAGCTACAGGTATGTATTAAGCAGTGAATTAGTAGAATCTGCTGCATTAACCTCAGCTCGGAAAAGTAACATACCAGAATCCTACAAGTGTCAGCTTGGAGAATGAAATATAACATCGACCAACATTTTTCAACTGCAATGCAGCAGGAAACGTGTGTTTTTCAAATGTATCTTTATTCTTATTTCCAGTGCATGAATATTTGCTTACATATATGTAGGTGGCCACATGGGTGCCTGGTACCCACACTGGCCAGAAGAGAGAGTTGGTTCCTCTGGAACTGGAGTTACGGACAGTTGTGAGCCACTGTCTAGGTGCTGGAAACTGAACTCAGGTCCTTTGCAAGAACAGCAAGTACTTTTAACCACTGAGCAAGTTACCCAGTACCTCAAAGTTTCAAAGTTATCTTATATGCAGAAGATTGACTCAGTAGACTGTAGAATTGGGAGATCAATGATTATATTAAGGCAGAAAATAGGTTCATGGCTGTGTGACAGGACTCTATGAAACATTGGTGCATTTAATTTCATCATATGAATTTAGAAATATTTTGCTAGTAGAACGATAACTATATACATATACACACACATATATATTTGTGTGTGTGTGTGTGTACTATATACACAAAGAACTGGAAAGGGCATATTGCTGTGGGATATTGTTCTTGTATACTGTAAAGATTCGTTGCTCATATTGGTTTAATAAAATGCTGATTGGCCAGTAGGCAGGCAGAAAGTAGAGTTGGGACGACCAGACTAGGAGAATTCTAGGAAGAGGAAAGGCAGAGCAGGAGAGGGCAGACAGATGCAGAGGAAGCAAGATGAGAATACTGCACTGGAGAAAAGATATCAAGCCACATGGCTAAACTTAGATAAGAATCATGGGTTAATTTAAGTGTAAGAGTTAGAAAGCAGTATACTAGGCCAGTACTAGTATTATAATACTGTACTATTAAGGCTTCGAGTCAATTATTTGGAAAGCAGCTGCTGGATATTTGAGAGCTTTTGGTGGGACAGAAACTTCAGACTACAGCTTATACTTTATGCTCAAGAAATATTTACTGAATTAATGCATGAATGTGAAAAATATAAAATAACTATAAGTATATACATGCTCATAAAAAGGGCAAGTAAACATAGCCAACTATTTATAGCTGTTCTAATCTACCTTGATTATTAGATAGGCTCATTGTGAACTGAAGCCAAACCTAGATCCAATTTGTGTACATTATTTAACCAGGGACATCAAAGCACAACTATCTACAGGAGCTAAGCAAGAAGGGACTGAGGGTATAGACCCCAAATGCCACAGCTCTTGCTGCCTGTCACCATAAAGGTGATGAGCAGGAACAGGGATTAAATCTTTTAAATGGCACTTTACTCAGAGGACTCATGATCTGAGAAGGCAGCAGATTAACATTTTTTTAAAAAAACAAAATTCTTTACTGATTTGTTGGAAAGTTCACATCATGCACTCGAATCCCATTCACCTCCTAGTCCCTGCGTATTTGCCCCAACCCCAGTTAATTAAAAACAAAATAACAACAACAAAAAACATCACCTTAACCCTCCATCTTTCCAACACCTCTTCATTCATCCTAGTGGCAATGGGAACAGTGGTGTGTCTCGAAGTATTCTCCTTCTTTCCAATAAGCTCAACCCTCAAAATGTTCATGGCAATGAGTCACTGATCTGGTTCAAGGCCTCTGGTTTCTGGTACACCATCATCACTGGGCTGAGCCCTCATTGAAATGCCTGTTGTCCAGGGCAGACGACGGGCCCTCTTGGGGCCAGGTCAGCCCTAGGTATCCCGGAGGCAGCATGAGAACCCTTGTTCTCACCTGGTCAATCCATAGCCTCCCTATGGTCTGCTGTTGGGATGACTGGGGTCTCCCTCTGTGCTCAGACACACAGGAGGCCAGTAGGGAAATGTGTTTCCATTTGGAGGTCCTCCCTTTGTGGCCCTGTGGTACCTACTTAGCCCAGTGCCCACCTCCATCCCTTCTTGCTCATGGAGACCTAGTTTCCAAGAACTGTCAAGCCAGTGTTCTGACCGATCCTCCCATATTCATGCCCAGGCTCTCTGGGAGAGCGGGGTAGTGTTTCCTTCTAAAGTTTGCACTTCATTTGTGAGGGTCCTCGGATCCTCGGGGCTGCTGAAAAGACGGTATTGAGTGTGTTCTCCTGTTGTCGTACAGGTTGGGTTCTTGTCACTGTCCTATGTTTCTGAGTAGAGCTGGTTCTGGAGGGTGGCTCGGCGTGACTAATGTGTCTCCCCACCCCACTGGTTCTGCTTCCAAATACTGTCTGATTTGTGTTCTTGCATGTAAAGTACGCCACAATAAATAGTTGAACCAGCAAAAAAAAAAAAAAAAAAAAAAAAAAAAAAAAAATGCCTGTTGTCGTCTTGAGTAATGGAGATTCATTGGTTATTATTTCTCACGACCAGCCCCTTTGAGCACCTGGCAGGCCAATGGTAGAGCAGCTGTTAGGTTGAGCCAACCCAGAACCAGGATGTGGGTCTGGGTGGTAGTTGAGCTGGTATGTCCAGGCCACTGGGATCACCCCCTCAGGTGAGGGACAGAGCCAGCTGTCCTAGGCCTATGCCATCAGGGCCAGCCTATGGTGCAACATGGGTCCATCTCTCCCAAGTGCTAGGGTCAGCTCTCCCATGGCAGGGGATGGGATGGAGGGATGAGGCAACACCAGCTTTTCTGCTATAGTGTCCAGCTATCTCCAGAATAGTGACTCTGCACATTCCTGGGATTTTAACGTGTATGGTTCCTAGGACCTCTGTAGCAACATGAGCCATGGGCATCAGCCCAGACCCTGGCAGCTGTTGGGCCACAGACCCAGACACGGCTATTGGCAACAGCCCTGGCCTAGACAATGCCACCGGCCTAGTGGCAATACCTCAGAAACCAGCATAGCCACAGGATGCAGTCTAGATCCTGGACAGCAGATAAACAACTTTAAAATCTGCCCCACATCTCATCCTCTGCTATCGAACCTTCTAGGGAACAAGAACATGGGCAGCAATCATCTCACAGGTGATTCTTGTAGTCTGCCTGTTCCTGAGATTCACAGTGTGGGTTCTTTTCTGCATCTTTGTACTTCAACTTCATTATCATCTCTACCTGTGCAGTTGGGGTTGCATCCTAGAGCCTCTGATTCTAATGTTCCTCCAGGAAGGTCGCTTGGGCTAGGGTTAACCCAGTACAGATCTTTAGCAGTGGGTGTAAGCTGAATTTACATGGTGTGTATAGATTCCTTTCTACAATATGAAGTGAAAATGTGCACTTATCATGTAAAAGTGTCTCTGTTTGTCTCCTATCATTGCCCAAAATGCTTGTTACTAGACATATGTCAGGTTATGGATTTTTTTCTTCTGATTTTGAAATACTTACAAATGCATGAGACATCTAGGGGAGGGGACCCAAGTCTAAGTATAGAAATTCATTGGTTCTGTTACAGACCAAACCACTGTTGTCACTGGTGAACTGCCAGAGAACCTCTTGGGGAAGGGGAGAGAAGACTCAGTGTCAGGTGTCAACAGTGCAGACATTGGGTGGGAGTCTGGTGAAAAGCAAATGTCAGATTCATTTGTTGTGGGTATAGGGAGAGCCTAAATACCTTCCCCTGGCACTCCATTGGCTGTCAGCCATTTCCTTGGCTGTGTTGGCTTTTCTCATTGGCCCCATCAGTCTGAAGTTCGTAGGTCACCAATCACTGACTGCAGCAGCAGACTCCAGGTTGGCTTAAGGGAAGTTGTTATTGTGTCTGCTTTTGTGCACTGCCAAGGGACCCGCAGCACAGCCAGCCTGGCTGGTTCCTTTTCTCTATATATGATTCAATGGGTACCAGATTGTCATGCAATTAAAAAAAAAAAAAAGTGAGCTGCATTTTGACTTCAATCGTTTATAAGAGGTTGGGTGTAAAATTTCCTACTTGAAATGGTTTGTTAAAAGTTTCAGTTTAAAGCAATTTGGATTTCCAGATCAGGGATGCTCAATTTACATGGGGAGTGGCAAGCCCAGAATACAACCACGTGCTTGGTCCCAAAGGCAGGTTGTTCTTAGGTTTAGTACACAACTGCTACCATGCCAGAAAGAATTCTACTATGACAAATGCTTCCATTTTTTCAGGACAGAAAAAAAGTTAAAACAAAACAAAAAAAGTTTAAGCATTTCTAAATCCAGGGTGTGGTCCATGTCCCATCTTGACTGCCCTCCCCCCCCTTCATGAGACAAATAAATATATTGATTAGACTCTGGATCTTGAACTCTTAATTTTGAATAGAATCTTTCTGAGACTTCAATCATATAAATGTATTGGTGGTTTATTGGTGTGCAAAGTAAATGCCACTGCTTGAGGGGTTTGTAACATCTGAAGAATCTGGAAGTATGCATGTTTTCCTTAAATCTCCTCAGCAACCATATTTGGGATAAAATTTCAATGTGTCCACTGTTCCCTTAAGATTGCTAATAAACTTTTAACAATTACATGGGCCAAAGCTAAGACTCCCTGGCTTAATCAAATACAAAACTAAAATATAGTATTGCCTATTTTTTTTTCTAATTCCCAGGAATTTTAGGACAAAGTCTGGGGTTAATTATGATAAATAATTTAAAAATTTAAATATCAACTTCTCAGTTTGATTTTTTTTCTCCTTGGCCTTGATCATGTATTTTATTCTATTTTTTTTAATTTGCAGCCTTTTCATTTTGTTTATTGTTTCTTGCTTTATTGCTTGCATTTTCTGTAGTCCGTACATCCAAAATTAGTTAAGCAATAAATAAGTGAATAAATGCATAAGAAATGATAGTAAATGGCAATACAACTAATAAAAACTTATTCATATAGCTTTTTACCAAATAAAAGTAAAAATAACTGTGAGCACAAGAACAGTTTGTCTCTAGGGTTCTCAACTCTTTATCTCCCTGCTATTTTCTCTATGAGTATTCGATTAGCTTTCCCAACTGTTCCCATGCTATCTCAGCTCCTCAGAGCATGCCATGGTTGTCCATTACTCAAGGATGTTGTCTTGGGGCAGCAATCTAGGTCACAAATCCATGCTGGGCTGACTTCTTGGCTCTTTGTTGATTTCTTTCTCTTTCAGCAGAATTTCTGAAGCCTTTGCTAACTCTACATATCATTCTGATCCTTGACCATGTTCTGCTTCACAACATGATGGTGCTGTGTGCTACATGAAGCTTGGTGCCTTGTCCTTCACAAACTTCATGGTTCCAAGCAAAGTGGTGAGGATGCATAATGCCTTGGTAGACATGGATTAACTTTGGTTGAACTGCTTCTCATTCAAAGCTTCCTAGTTTTCCAAATTATTATTATTATTTTCAAATAGGGCAGATGATCAACAGAATGTTAGTTGTTAAATAAACTTCCATCTGGTGATGCAATGCAAGCCAGAGCTGCATGGGAACCTAAAGCTATGGGCAGACGATAGATGCTCCTTTCTGGGAGTTGTAAAAGCTTCCACTGTCAGGGATTTCAGTGGATTCCAGGGATGATGAAATGAATACAGATCACTAGGAGCTGTAGACTAAAGAGGGAATATGTTCTTTAATATAGAGTAGTAAGGTAGGAGCTTATGGCCTCTGATAATTTACCAGCCCATTTTACATTTTTATTAAACCCGTGCTGTTGGATTAGAAGTTTATTAGACTTTGGATGTAGCCTGATATTCACTGCAAAACATAGCCTTCAAGTAAATGCTAATATGGCTTCTAAAGGTTAACGTTGCCAGTGTCAGATTTTTCTAGGCAGCCTTTTAAAAGGCTTGACATTTGCTGAGTAGCCCCCGAGAAAGTGCCTCTTATTAAAAGTGCACCTCCTCTTACAAAGCGGCACTTCGTGGAGCCAGCCTCATTTCAGCTAACATGAAGTGCCTACCATATATGTGGCATACAAGGATGGGAAGAAAGATCCTGCCTTCAAGTCAGTAGAGACACTGAGGTTGGACCATCAAAAAACAAACACCTCTCTTCTCTCCTTCTGTCTACATAGAAAGGACAAGGAACATGAGACTATGGAGGAAGAGTCCATACCCATGAGACGACCTTGGCTTTCAGGAGGGGAGACTTTTGTTTCCTTGTTTTTTTTCTTTCTTGTGAGAGGATGTTAGGGATGGAAGCCAAGGCCTGGCATATACTAAGTACGCACTCTATCCCTGTTCTTATTTCTGATGTTTATATTCTGCATCAGTGTCATCTATAAATAGTCTGTTATTTATTACTTCTTAAAATTTTATTTCTATCTGCTGCTGAGATTTCAGATACACACTACCACATCCAGCATTTTTAGTGGGTTCTGGGGACCACACTCAGATCCTTGTACTGTGAGGCAGGTGTTTTACTAACTGAGCTGTCGTCACAGATCAATATCCTGAATTCCATCAGTCCCTGTCTTCTAAAATAATTTATGGAACAGAGATAAGCCCAAAAGAAGTGTTGCATAGAGTCTGGAAAGACAGCCACTCACTTGAGAAAGAAGTCAGTCAGTCTCTCTCTCTCTCTCTCTCTCTCTCTCTCTCTCTCTCTCTCTCTCCACACGAATGTACACAAAGAGACACAAAATTAAGTAGAATAATTTAAAGGTTAGAATTTTATACTTTCAAGTTATATTAGACTAGTAGTCTGGGAAAAGGCATGGAATAAAGATATTTTTCTAATAACCACTTGGTTAAGATCAAATAACATTTTCTATCATAAGAAAAATGTTTGTTTAATAAAATTCACAGCCCAGGGCAGTGATTTTGAGCATGGAAGACTCCATTAGCTGATTTAATGTTTGTTGTGTAGTTACATGTCTGAATAGAAATGGTCCCTTTGAAGGGAGGGAGGTTTACAAGACTCGGAAAGTAAAAGAAAGTTACAAGGCGCAAGACACTCGTGAAAATTCCAAGCCTCTCCCCAGTTGCAGTGAACAGTTAGAGACTCTGCAGACAGTGGAGCCACCTACAAGTTGAGCCAGAAAATGGGGAGATGCAGCTTTTGTGAGCCCTCAGTCATGTGCCATTGGGGAATCATGTCTGATGGTGAAGCTACATTTGAGGCAGGGTCCAGAAAAACCCCTTCACCCATATACCTAGATAATCCCAATAGATTTCTTGGTTCATCGGGCTAGACTGGGGTGGAATTATTTCCATCTGGTGTAAATCTACCTTTGTTCACATCTCCTCAGGAAGAGTCCAAATGTAATATTCCAAACACTAACAGGCAGCTCATGTCATTAATCTGTTATATTTACAACTATTTACAACTTGGCTGTCAAAATAGTATAAAAAGTGATTACTTGCATCTATGAATCCAAAATTTTGAAACTTAAGTGATATTGTTCATTGTTTAGACTATAAAAAAAATCCTGGTCTATAACCCAAAGGTATCATAAAAGTAAACTTTAATGTATCTTATCTTTTAACAAATATTGCTTTCTCCCATTTTTATTGATAGTACTTGTTGTAGTTTTGGGTTTTATATAGATCATTTATTTCAATTACATCAGACATTTGTTTGCTTTTTAATTATAATTTGTATTTTTTTTCAGCCAGTTAGTTTCATACTGCCTTTTAGATGTTGTGATGATATATTGTGTATCTAATAAAGTTTGTCTGAAAATCAGAGAGACAGAGTCAGCCATGAAGGTCGGTAAGTAGTGGCACACACCTTTAATCCTAGCACTCAGCAGGCAGAGGCTGGATCTCTGTGAGTTGAGGCAAACAGAGCCAGGCGGTGGTGGCGCACACCTTTAATCTCAGCACTTGGAATCCCCTGCTTCTGCTCTTAGTACTTGGGAAACACAGGTCTTTAATCCTAGCACTAGGAAAGTTGGTCCAGGAAGTGAGGTATATGGGTGGAGAAATAAAAATAAGGCAGGAGGAGGCAGGAAGAGGCAGGAGTTCAGCCCTTCTCCTGCATCACCCTTTCCTTTCAGTGGAAGACTCAGAGGCATCCAGTCTGAGGATTCCTGAAGAGTGGCTGGGTGAGAAGTGACTGTGGCTTATTCCTCTGTCTTGCTGGTCTGTCAGCTTTTCCACAGTATCTGGCTGCAGGCTTTCAGTATAATACCAAGTAAGGATTTGTGCAATCGGATGTGATGATACTTTTTTCCATTTCTAATCTGTTATCCCTACTCAAAATGCTTTCACTTTTAGGGCAAATGATCTTAAAGTTTATGCCAGACATAAAATTGCACCAAATTACACAGTGATTGGATTCTCCAGCCCTAGGATGCATGATATACAAAATTCAGAATAAAATCAGAAATCTATTAACATATACTCAGTCCAGCTTTTCTCAATCCAGTTTATCAGATCCATTAGAAGCAAGAACATTCTAGCTGACCTGCCAGGCTATTTCTTTTGACTACCTAACATTAGTGAGGAAGCTGTGATTTATTAAGAACATCAACATCCAGGATCTTAGCCCATATATCTTTAAGTCTGGGATTCATATTATACCCCAACACATTTCAATTCTGTGGCTAGTCAGCTCTTTAGCAATAAGAATGGCAGAGTCTCCAGTGGGTCTTTCAATAATGGAACAGGACCCCATTTAGGTATTAAATAGTCACAACTTTAATTCTTAAGCCTTGTGTTGAAAGTCTGGAAAGACTGAGGTATACCACCCTGTAGTTTCAGCTTGTATTTTTGGTGCTGGTCGGCTGCACACTGGCTACGAAGTCGGATACATGCTGAAGAGATCTCTCAAAGGCTTATTCGTCTTTTTCAGCCCTTGAGATTTTGCTTCCAGCTATTTAGTCTCTCTGTAGCACATCTTGTGTTTTCAGCTTGCTTTTCAACTGGCTTTTCTCCCCCATGGCCCTGTTGTTCCTCTTTCTACATTGGCAACATTTAAGACTCTTTCTGCCCACGGGCAAACTCTGTGTTGGTGGCACAGCTTGGCATCCTCCTGTAGGAAACAGCAGGCACCAAGTGAGCAACCGTCTGGAAGACACTGGCAAGTGTCTTGAGTATGAATATTACCCTGGCTGTCCCGGAGATTGTCTGGCTGTGGTACCTTGATCATTTAGACCATCTCTTTTTTTTTCCTTTATTTATTTTGTATTTATCAAAAAAAAAAAACAGTAAAATGAATTTAAAATGCTGAAAAGTTAACAATAACTATAAAGAAGATAAAAATCATAAGCATGACTTATCAAGGGTGATAATGCAAATAAGATTGCTACACATATATTTACTTTGTGTTCAGCTTTCCCTCTGAATTTTTTTTTCCATCCCTGTATATCGTTATTCAAGGTCTCTTCCCCCTCCCACCACATCAGGTCATTTTTCTTCTCCGCAACTCCCCATCCCCTCCCTGGGCAGGGAGCAGACAGTCCTATGATCCCACTGACCCAATAATGCTTGGATCAGTCTCCACTCCTGGCCAAATCCAGTTTTGTCCCCCCTCCCTCAAGAGTGAGTCAGGTGATTCTATAGTTGGAGTGGGGTCCAAAGTGTCAGTCCAGGGTGTTTCTGATCCCAAGCTGTTCAGTGGTTGTGGTTTGCCGCTTGGGCATGCTTGGATTTTTTCTTGTTTGTTTGTTTAGAGACCACTAATGAGTGAGTACATCCCCTGCTTATCTTTCTGAGATTGTGATAGCTCGCTCAGGAGGATATTCTCCAAATCCATCCATTTGCCTGTGAATTTTAGGATATCATTTTTTCTTACTGCTGAGCAGTATTCCATTGTGTAGATGTACCACAGTTTGCTAATCCATTCTTCAGTTGAGGGACATCTAGGTTGTTTCCAGGTTCTTGCTATTACAAATACTGCTGCTATGAACATAGTTGAGCTAATACCTTTGGAGTGTGAATGTGCCTCTTCAGGATATACACCCAGAAGTGGTATTGCTGGGTCCTTGGGGAGATTGATTCTCAATTTTCTGAGAAACCGCCACATTGCATTCCAAAGTGGCTGAACAAGCTTACACTCCCACCAACAATGGAGGAGTGTTCCCCTTGCTCTGCATCCTCTCCAACATAGGCTGTCATCTGTGCCTTTTATCTTAGCCAATCTAACAGGTGTTAGGTGGTATCTCAAAGTTGTTTTGATTTGCATTTCTCTGATGGCTAAAGATGAAGAGCACTTTTTCAGGT
>PVIH01000430.1:0-92093 GCA_004025045.1 Sigmodon hispidus | reverse complement strand
ACTTCAGGAGATCCCACTTATTGATTGTTGGTTGGTCTTAGTGTCTGTGCCACTGGTGTTATATTTAGGAAGTGTAGACCATCTCTTTTGCCAATATAAAACAGCTAGAAACAAGAACAAGGTAATCTACAATTTCCATGCCCAACTGATAAATATTTGTCGTGGGTGCTCATGACACAAACCAGCCTGGCTCCACATAGTCCCCACAATGAAGATCTACTCAACGTAGGTCTGCTAGCTTCCACCAGCTTTCCTTCCTGACAGGATTTATATTCTGTAGTCATGACCAATGTGCACACTTTGGATTTGGTGTCCCTAAGTCACTGTGACCTACTCGGAAGTGGCCTATGTAGAAATTTGAGATAGGTTTACAGAGAAAATAGGTCGTTAGTACAATGCCTTTGAAGGGAGTATTAGGACCCTGCCTGGCTTATTCCTGTCACTCTGGCTTTCTGGTTGCTTTGAGGGAAACAGGTTTTCTCTCCTCCAATCTTCCTCCTTGGACTACCTACCCTGTGTTCATAGGGAGAGGAATAAGAGGCCATAAAATAAAATATCTGAATAGCAAACCAAAATTTACCTTTCTTCCATGTCTGTTGACTGTCTTAGTGGTGGAAATCTGACTAACACATTGTGGAGGAAAGATACATTGGAAAGCATAGAGAAGCATAAAACAGTTCAGTAAATAACACAAAGCCTCTTAGTGCTTTTCAATCTAATAGCTTTAAGAGAACTTTAAAAGGAAACCGATTTTACATTTTAATGTTGATTTAAGTAGGTATAAAGATAAGAATAATCATAAACTCCTTAAGTGGCAGGTCCTTATAAATTAATAATAAATGTACAGATAAATTTGTGAATTAGTTATAAAATATACAATGAATGGAACTTTAGAACAATGTGTTACAAGTCTGTTAAAACTATATTTTGGGTTCTGGAGAAACGGCTCAGAGGTTAAGAGTACTGGCTGCTCTTCCAGAGGTTCTGAGTTTAATTCCCAGGAACATGATGCCTCACAACCATCTATAATGAGATCTGGCGCCCTCTTCTGGCATGCAGGCATACATGCAGACAGAACATCATATACATAATAAATAAATCTTTAAAAAGCAAACAAAAAAGTATATAATGGATTAGAAGGATATAGATAGCGAGGTTTCTCATTTGTGATATAACTTCAATAAAAATGACACAGAAAATACCATTCACAATAGTATTAGTAATTTCAACAATTTGCTTTTTAGTTGAAGACAAAAAAAATATAACTTTATGCTTCATCAAAATTTTCCCAGAGTGATCCCTGATTGTCAACTTGGTGAAATACCACATATTTGTTCTTTGTCAGTTCTTGGAGTCAGTAGTACATAATCAATTTTTCTAGGTTGAATCTAAAATAATGATTGGGTCCCACTCTTTGTGGAAGGTTCTAGGGAGCAACATGTTTCCTTGTTTCTTCCAGATTCTAGAACAGCATTCCTTGTATTTCTTGGCCTGTGATCTCCTGGTGCATTTTCAAAGCCAGCACTATAGCACCTGCTTTTTGTTTTTTGGGTTTTTTTTCCAACATAATTTTTTTAATTGATTTTTTGGGGGAATTTCACATATTGTACCCTGATTACACTCACTTCCCAGTCCTTCAAGGTCTACCCCCTCATGACCCTCCAAATATATAAATACATATTCTAATTTGCATTGCCTGTTTACTCAATGGAGCATGGTCAATCTCTCAGTGGCCAGTACTTAAAGAAAACTGTGTCCTTCCCCAACACACATCCCCCAATAACATCTTCCATCAACTCTGAAGAGCAATACTTCAGCATCTTTATCAAATGTTTGTAAAGTTCTCTTCAATGGCTTCCAGTGTGTGTGTGTGTGTGTGTGTGTGTGTGTGTGTGTGTGTGTGTGTGTAGAGAGAGGAGTTGTCACAAAAGCCATCTGTGTCTCTCATTCTCAACTGTGAGTCTTCGGTACCACTGTAAAAGAAGTCAGCAGCATCTCAGGTCATGAGATGGCAGCATCTTTTTATTTTTTTTTCATTAATTATTTTTTAAGGATTAAACACAATTGGCAAATTCTTAAGCAAATTAAACAAAAAAAGGGAAAACCTACTTCAATAAAACTAGAAATTGAAAGGCAAACATTATAAAGATATGAATAAAATTCCAGAAAATCATAAGGTCATACATTATAAATCTGCTGAGATAAACTGAAGATACTGAAAAAACTGGTAAGTTTTTAGATAGCAAAATTAAACCTAAATTCAATGAGTGATTTTAACAAAGAAATACTTTGTAAACTTGAAATACTTGAAATACTAATAAAATGCTCCATACTAATAATAAAAAGCAGAAATAACAGAAACAAACACAAGAAAATATAGAATTCTACTATAACTTTAAAAACTAAGACAAATACATATCATATAATTCCATACAACTTAAGAAAATAAACAAAGCCTTTAAAAGTTACAAAGTCAGTGAAATCCTGCTATTAATCATAGTATTTTTTCCTTTTTATTTTTTATAAATTTATTTATTATTTGGTGTTTTTACATCCTGCACCCCATCTGCCTGCCTGTGCCTCCTGGGTGCTGGGATTAAAGATGTGTGCCACCATGCCCAGAGTATCCTTTCATTTTTTACTGCACATAAAAGAGACATTTCCAGGTTTAAAGAGAGAAACAAGTTTCAAATAGAAAATAGAATCCAGCCAGGGGTGGTAAAGAGCGCCTTCCGTCACAGCACTTGGGAGACAGAGGCAAGAGGATCTCTGTCTACACAGATCTCACAGAGATCCCCCTGCCTCTGCCTTTTGAGTACTAGGATTAAAGGCTTATGCCAACATGCTCCACAAGATTTTCAAAAGTTCTATTACTGAGAAATTGCCTTTAGGTCACTATAATCAATATATGAGATTTGAAGAAAACATAGACATGGTATGATATTATGTGACAATAACTAACAATATGTTTTCCCGTTCTTTGTTCCATCTATATTCAGTTCAGTTGAGTTTTCAAATTGTCACACTATTAGCAGGCACACACACCTGGCCTAACAGTTACAGATATGCACCATGAGTCCAATTATGCATAAAGAATTTGATACAGGAATGTCTTTCAGGAGGTTCTTGGCAGGGTAGGCAGGGTAGGGTATAGTGTATTTGAAAGTTTAATTGCATAAACATATAATCTCTTCAGTAAATAAAGAATGGGTTCTATTATTCTAAGGCTGTAGAATCATCAGAGTCATTTCATAGACCTTTTGACATGATGAGTTCAGAGGAGAATGAATGTATACAAGGTATTGCTGGGTGTAGTCTGAAATTTTTGGCCTGGCCTAGCCCCAAGATCCAGACCCACCTGTAGTTACTGAGTCTCAAGTAATCATACAAAGGTTTATATTAATTATAAATTGTTTGGCTTAAGGCTCAGGCTCATTACTAACTATCTCTTATAACTTACTCAACCTATTTTTATTAATTTATTATTGTCACATGGCTCCATGACTTTACTCGTGTTTTATTACACCTTGCTTTCTTTAGCAGCAGCTTGTAGCTTTTCTTTTGATTCAGCCCTTCTTCTCTTTTATCTCTGTTTAGATTTCCCACCTGCCTCCAAGATGTCTTACCATAGGCCAAAACAGTTTCTTTATTAACTAATAATAAAACATATTCACAGTGTACAAAAGACATCCCACGTCAGCTAGGTGTTTAGAACGAAGAGGAAGTTGGGTTGGATCTAGGAAGGCAGCCTAAGAGTTATTATATCTTTACTGGTTTTCTTGAATAATTTGCTTCCCTTTATAAAGAGGAGGCGTGGGATTCAGCATACAATAATGGAAAAGAGAGAACAGTATAAAAAAGATCAGTTAAGCAAACAAGTTGAAATACAGCAAGTGAGCAAGAGCAATGGAAGCTGAATATATAGGTTTTGAAACTGCTCTAGGAAGTAGGAGCCATATGTAAAACCCCAGGATCCATACCCATTGTTCAAATTCCTCTCCACCACAATGTGATGTCTGTCATGGATGTCAATTAGAGAGCCAGAATGGACTGAGAGATGATGCTTTCAGTACTTACAGAGATTATTAGGAGGAAAGACATGGTCTCTCATTTCCATCATTGTTTTTCATACTCTTCTCAGGGTCACACACAAACTTAAAAACCTGAACAGGTACATCTTTGTCAGTGATTGGGTAATTTTTACGCACTGCTGTTTCTAAGAACTTAGAAATTTTTGATATGCATGAATTAAACCTAGCATGTAGCCGGCTTTATTGATGAATTCAGTACAAAGCAAGACTAATGATAATTGAGACTCATTTCAAGGCAGCCTTGTTATTAATGCCACTCCCTTGCCTTATCCTCAATAATAATACATTTTTCATGTTCATTAGTTGGGGGGAAATGACTACTGCATGTAAGACACAGGATATTTTGCCCTTTCCATAAACCACTGTCAAAACTCTTCTAGCCTCTGCCTGTGGGGACTGATTAGCAACTTCTGATATCGCTAGAACATATATGCAGCAGAAGATTATGGAATAGTAAAGTACAAAAAAATATAAATTTTAAGGAATGTCTCTTTATTCAATGCAAATAGATATAAATAATCCTCAGAATTTTAAATGAAAAATAAATAGAACAGATTGTTTGCAGTGATGAACAATTATACTTCTTAGTAGAGAGGAGAAGTGGTCTCTCCTTTGTCTTTATAAGGGGATATCCAGCTCATAAGCCAGACAGGGGAAGGTCAGAAAATTTCTCTTTAATCTATTCTTCTTAGCTGTCTACAGATTAAAATCATGACACCAAAGGTATATTTTGTAGGATGGTATATACTGGCCTTAAATAACCATAAACTTCAAATTGTCATAATTTATAATTATATATATATATATATATACATAATTTAACAAAGAGCAATCCTAAGGAACTAATAATTTTTATGCATTAATTCATTTTTCTGTGTTAGAGATTGAAGAAAGAAGCTTTACAGTGTGAGCCATTCTTTCATTGAACTACATGCTCTCTTGAATGCTGCGGTTAAAACCATGGGTGGCCACCACTGTCATCACTTGGCCTCCTACTGCATATGTTGAGGTTAAGTTTTGAGATGAAGCCAGGCAGTGGTGGCACATTCCCTTACTCAAAGCACTCCGAGGGCGGAGGCAGGAGGATCTCAGTGAGTTCAAGGCCAGTCTGATTTATAAAGGTAGTTCCAGGACAGCCAGGACTGTGACACAGAGAAACCCTGTCTTGAAAAACAAAACAAAACCAAAAAAAAAAAAAAAAAAGGAAAGAAAAAGAAAAAAATGAGATGAGATGAGATGGGCAATTGACATGCAAAGACTGGAAACATACTCTCCAAATTTTCTGATGTACCTGAAGAGGTCAGAAGACAATCCTTAGGAGCCGTTTCCCTCTGGAAACCTAGTGTGATCCTGGGATTGACCTGTCATGAGGGCTTCAGGCAAGTGCTACTACATACAGAGCCATTTTACCAACACAGTAACTCTCAATTTATATCTGAATGTACATATATATATACACATACATAAATATATATATGATTTGTTGCTATTGATTTTATAACAAAGTCTCACTCTATAGCCCAGCCTAGTCCCAAACTCAAAGTGATCCTTTGCCTCAATCTGGTGTTGGGATTACAGGCACAGGCCACAATACTCAGTTTTTATTACTTGGTAAAAATGTACACTCCAGGAATCTTTTAAAATACTTGCTGAACAAAACAAACAAAATTTATTTTCTACATGAAAATCAAGTTTTAACAAACCAAACCTAGCAGAACACACAAAACCTCAGGAGGACCCCATTGCTTTATTATTTTCCACTATGTAAAAACAAATCTCCTTCACTCTGGATTTGAAACTTAATCTCTTCCATATCCAATGTACATTTTTTTTTTAAATTCTAAGTACCAGAGACTCCCCCTGCTTGAATAAATTTTGATGCCTTCCTGTACTGAGTAACTGAAAAAAGCAGATATGATAGAATAGCCTTGTTTATTATGATTCAGCCAAGGCCATACATAAGTGAGGAACAGGCCATATTGGTACATTGACTCCCGGGACATTCTAATGAACCATGGGTAACAAGTACTTGATTATTTGGATACTTCTTGTTCTGGTTTATAACAGAAGTGAGCACTTGGTACAATTAGGTTGATGTCCATTCTTAAGGGTCTAACAGTATTTTAAAGTATATATTTTGGTATCTTGTGGTGATCTTAATTGACTGTTGTGACCAGTAATGAAACTTCACATACAAAATTAAAAATAATTACTCTTTATAGAAATACATTTTTATAAAGGCTTTCATTACATTTCACTTGAACAGTTAGTAGGTAACTTATGAACTATTTGTGATTAATTTTTTATCAATTATTTCATATTTTAAATTTCACATGGTTTTGAAGAAAAAATATTATGTCTCATTAAAGTCCTATTAGAAATGAACTAGAAATTGGAAAGCAATTTATAATTGAAAATTTCTTCTTTTTTTTCATTTCTTTGAGTTAAAATACTGGCTTTCTACAAATATTTTTTATGTTTTACTGTATTAAAAATTACATTAAACCTCATAAAATAAATACAATGTTTTTGTTCCAGATTTCTTCTAGACATTTTAGCAAACAATCCATATATATGCAGTACCTTATGAAAAATAAGATATGGAACAAAATGCCATACCTTTAGTAAAAAAAAATCTACCTTGAATATGGTTGTATTCACTTTCCCAAAAAAGGATAGTGCCATTTTTCATTCTGCTTGGAACTCATATTGCTTTATTAACCAGGACAGGACTTTTGTTGCCTTGAGTGGACATGGAGTTCTTGATTCAAGTGAGGACAGAATGAAACAGGACATCATAACACTATACTGAAGCTGTTTCCTAAGCTTTCTGTCCTATTCTAAATTAATTTCAAAATACTGTGCTCTGTGAAGGCAAAGACTGCTTTATCTGTGCTTAAATACTATGTAAACCTTATTTTTAGTGGTCTGGTTTTCCCCCTTCTCACTTAAATGGACCACATGGTTTAGACTTAGAAATGTCTGACTGTCTACAGTAGTTTCCTGAGTAAAGAGAGAGGGCTCCCATGCTGCTAAATTATGTTCCCCACTAGTCTTATTAATTGAATAATAATGAATCGATTTAATCTGATAGCCTGCAGTCATACATCTGTATTCTGTACTGTAATATTCATATGCATTATATCTTTGTGTGATGTAGTAGTTGTGTTCTATGGTTGCAGTTGTAAACTGAGAGAATGATGGAGAAACGCATCCTGATATGGACTTAACTGCTAAAATGAAGACATACTTCACTTTGTAAGGAAAGTGATGCATTTATCTAAGTTCTAAGAGGTCTTTATTTGTAGACTTCATTTTCTACAGTTAACAGTGATCAGTGATTAGTGAGATCATTGGAAGTGCTACCACCATTTCTTAAGACAGAGGAGTAAATTATTCTCGTTTGTTCTTCATAGCAACACTATAGAAAGGAAAGGATTCTTTTTCTTGGATTAGATTTAGTGAAAGGAAAGCAGAGCTTGTAATCTCTGTAAGAACATGGTTGGATTACTTTTTTACCTTTATATGTCTGGGACCCAACGAAGTGTCTTAGTCACTTTTCTCGTTACTATGATAAAAAATCATGACAAAGGCAACTTAAGAGAGACAGAGGTATCTTCAGTTCTTTCCCAGCAATAAACACAGATGACTTCTGTGTTTTCCAGTCACCATAAAGTAAGTGTATAGGAGCTCTGGCTTCCAGCAATCAATCAGATCTACAGTGGTCAAATGATGTGGTTTGCTATTTCAGTTCAATTTGGATAGTATCTACTTGGACATAGCATGTGAATCCCTAGGTTGAGGATTTCAGTCCTACAATACTGTGCACACCCTCCCCATCTCTTCAGGTGCCAACTGCAAGGCTCCTCCACGACTCTGATTAATATTAGAGAGGTGGCTCACTAAATTTATGCACATTTATCCTTTTATTAAAATAAATTTTACAGGGGATAGAGGTGAAGAGAGGTATTAGCCGAGATATTTGAGAAGGGAGGCATGGCTTCCCTGACCTCCAGGAATCTCCAAGTGCTGAAGTAGGTTGAAGTTCTCTGAGCTCTGCTGCTTTGGGTTTTGATGCAGGCTGCATTATGCAAACACAATTGATTACCTCACATATATGAGGTCCCAAACTCAGGACAAATGGTTGAGATGCCTTTTTAACATCTCAAACCTGACTATGCCAGGTTCTCCCAGTATCCCTCAATATCCACCAGTGATCAACTTAACCAGCTCCCCACATTCTGTCTCCTCTCTGAAGAGCTTGAGGAAGAAGTGTAAGGTTGAAACTCTCTGAGATCTTGGTTGGGTCTCCCCCATTCTGAGATTATAGGGGCTTTTCAAAACTGGCTTCATAAACATAAAGTCAAGTGTGGTTGAAAGGGGTTTATTAAATAGCAAAAAGCTGTCTTTCATCTTGAAGTCTTTCAGTAACTGTTTAAGAACAATGTTTTAACAAAAGATACTTATTGCTCCAATCATTTAGACAATGGCAAGTGTTAAAAGATCTGAGATAGGAACAGGGTGATCCCTTAAATATCTATCATACTGTCTTGGCACTATTTCAAAACTGGTGTGCTTTGAACCCAGTAATACTTGAAAGGCAAGAAATACTCATTTTAAGCAATACTTAACCTTTTTGAATAATTATAAAGTACTCAACAGAACTGAGCTTACAAGATTGCATGATCTTGGAACATGTTCATGTATATAAATTGTATATAAATACCAGAAGAAGACATGAAGCTGTGGTTCTGTTTGATTCAATACTAAATTTATCCCCCAAATGAGCAGATAGAAATCACTATTTTAGTTCAATATTTTTAAAACTTATTTTTAGGGATGGACTTTTCAGTATCTAATAGGAATGTTGTATAATAAAAAATTACCTAAAGTCTGAGGGTATTTCTATTCAAATCACAGGGCTTTTTTGTCTGCAGTTCACCTAGAATAGGATAGAAATAGTTAGATTGTGTAGCTCTTGCTCAATGCTTCCACTGTTTGTTCTGGCACCCTATAATTCAAGAAAGGAAATTTAATTCCTACTTGGAAATGAAATATAGAAATTTCAAAGCAAGCTACATTATCTATTGATCACAATGGGAGTTTCACAAAACCTTCAGAGGTTTTTTTTAAGAGAAGGTATTTTTTTTTCTAAAGGCAATTGTACACTGACAATTGAAGTTAATAATTTTGTTTTAACTTAGCAAAGGCGGGGTTGGCTGAGTACTTATTTTTAAGTTTGAACAAAGAGCAGTATAATAATCATCTCTGACACCTATGGTTTACAAACTGCTCTATATAAGGTATTCCTATTTGATCTTCACAGAAAGACGATGAGAAGACAATTATTATTTTCCTTCTTTTAGAGTTAATGAAAGGAAAGCCACAGTTGCAAGCTCTGAGGATAGAGCCACCACCTCTTGTTCCTCATCCACCTCTGTCTCTTCTAGCACCCGACAAAGTTTTGCTCTTCTTGTTGCTATGATAAAATATGCTGACCAAAGGGACTTAAGGAAGAATGGATTCTTCTGGCTCACAATTCAAGGGTATATAAATCATCATGATGGGGATGCTGCAGTGGCATAAGTGGCCGTTGGTCACACTGCACGTAAGTAGTCGGGAGGAGGAGAATGTGATTAGCTCACTTTTTCCTTTTTAGTTAAACAGCCCAGGACCCTCCCTAGTGCAGGGAACAGGGCCATCACAGTGGGCAGGTATTATTACCCAGGTTAATCTAATGAAGACAATCTCTGGCAGGTGGTCCAGAAGCCCATCTCCCCATCTCCCCCACCCCAGGTGATTTGGGATTTCATCACCTTGACAATGGGGATGAACCATCATCTCAAAAAACATTTGAGGCATAAAACTCATTGGAAAGTTAAACATTATATGGCTTAACCAGGGCAACAAATACACCATACATCTTCTAGCTCCAAGAACACTGCCATTGCCTTTCTTTTTCTATTCTTCAGTAGCTGTCTCTTGCTCCCCACTCCCCAATCTTTTGCCAATGTCAAGGACACTTGAAACATTTTTTATTATACATTTAAAAATGTATCTTTCATTTTAGCTTTAAATATTCTTCACCACTAAAAAACAGTTAGAAAACAAATGGATATTTTTCCTTTATCTGACCATTCCTTGTTTTGATTATTATCACAACATCAGCATTCACCTATAGCACTAAACCAGAAAGATGTGGTGATATTTGACATGAATCACTGAGTGTGAAAATAAAAGATAACACGATCTGAAAAACAATCAGGTCCTGTGTCTACAGGACTGTCATTTCTTGCCTCCGGCAGAGTGGTGGGGGAATCCTGAGGAGTGGATGATAGAAACCTAACTAGTTCCAGAGTCTTTGAGCATCTTCTTCTGAAAGTAGAATGCTTCCATTTGGGGTGGGGAAATATTTATATGTGTTTATAACAGCAATAGCAGCAACATAAAAACAGCTGAATATGGGGGCACACGCCCCTAAACTTGGTACTAGGAAGCCAGAAGCCAGAAGATCTTCATGAATTAAAACCTGTTCTGCATATCAAGTTGCAGGCCAGTGAGCTACATAGTGAGACCCTGTCTGAAAACCAAACCAAACCAAATAAAATACCTACTTACAAAACAACAAAAGAGAAGTCTTTCTTACCAAGTTCTCCTGAGTAAAAGACTGAATTTCAGACAAGACTCCCCCTCCTCCCTCCCCTTCTCTTTCTTCCTTTTTCTATTAACATCCCCCCTCCCACCTGCCCTCCCTCCGTCCCTCCCTCTAGAACATCTTAATGATTTACAAATTGTGCAGTAACTTCTGCTTATACAAAAGGACTTATTGGAATATGGAATTTCTTCACCTTTATACTCAATTTCACAGTTTACATGACATTTTCCAAGAAAAATATCCAGGTCTCACAAGTCTATGGATTTCAGATTTGTTTCCATGGAGTATTTATATGCTTCAAAAGAAAAAAGCATAATACAGTAATACAGTGACGGCCTCTTGTTTTTACAGAGCTCAGCTGTCTTACTTCTGAACTTCTCGCAGACTCCGTTTTTTCATTGCAAGACTCTCCTCTTATCCTTTTCTCCTCTTATTTCGAATGCCCCCAAACTGACTTTTCTCTCCTGGCATCATAAAAAATACGTTAAATATTGACCTTTGCCACTTTATATTTTGCTAATATTTATCCTTTAGCAAAGAATCCCATCAGGAATTTCCCCTGAGCCAACTCATCAAAAAATTTCGTTCTGAAGTGTTAAGAAAATATATTGTTTCTTTGATGTGAGGTGTCTGTTTATAACCCAGGGTGACCTAGAACTCTTTATATAGCTTATATTGGCCTCTAACTTCTGATTCTCCTGCCTCATTTTCTGAGTACTGGGACTGCAGTCCTATAAGGAAATTTTAAAAGGAAATTTGGGTGCTGATAGCTCGATGAGTAGAACATTTGCTTAAGATGAGATCCTGCAGGCGTTGCTTTCTAATGCCTGCCCCACCCTCCCTCATTCCTATTGTCACGTTCCATTCGTTATTCCCCAGACACTTAGGACACCTTAAAATTGTTTTAGTTACAACTTTATGACTGGAAGATGTGTAGGGAGAGGCCGTAAGGTGAAGATAAGCTAAGGAGCTTGAAGAATTGAGTCATACTGGTGAGCTTGTTGAATACAAATGACCTGGGAATGTCTAAGGAGAATAAACATCATAGGAGAAAAGGGAGATGGGTGCAGAAATAGAACTCTGTAGGATCAAAACATCAAGTCTATTTTGACCAAGGCTTGGTTTCTTCTATCTTGTCCTCATTAGTTGATTCATATGCACATATGAAGTATCCTTAGGACTATGTGGGTACTAAAGTTATTATGATGGGTATACAGAAATCCTTGCTCTCTCATTATATACACTCTATTAAGAAATATAGATAGCAAGTTAGGAGTCAATTAAATATATAATGTGTTAACTAGTGATGGGAGTTGGAAATACCTAAGGAAGGCAAAGTGAACCGTGCCTGATGGCACAGGTGCGTAATCATAGCTACACAGTAGGCTGAAGAGGGAAGACCTCAGGTCTATGGCCTTGGGCTACAGTTCAAAGCCAGCCTGGTCAACTCAGTGAGACTTATCCTCAAAACAGAGTGGAAAGGGAGCTGAGGATAGAGAACATTTGTGGAATACTTCCCTAGGGAGAACCTGGAGTCTATCCCTGGTACTGGGGTGGAATGAGAAAAAAAAAAAAAAAAGAAGAAGAAGAAAAAAAAGAGGTGCAGGAGTATTCTTCTAAACCAGCCTTTCACGAACTTGTGCTTTGAGTGAAAAGGCACTGAAACCCCAAATAACTGACCTCACCTGATATGTTTGAGAGATAAGAGCCCAAGATAACACTAGGACATCCTTATCTACATGGGTTTGAGGCCAGCCTGGGCTACATGACAATCACCTAAGAAAGTCACAATAAAAAATAGTGACACATTGTCAATTTTATATTCACAAATGGTTTTAAATTACTGTTATTTTAAACCAACAGCTTGTAAAATTCCTGGAAGATTTAACCCATGGTTCTGGGATCCCATGTTTAGCAGGTAACACAGGCCTTGGATGATGTCAAAGTTAGATAAATGTAGTTGAGGCTGCTGTGGGCCTGGAATCCTAGTACTTTGGGAGGTACCAGCAGGCAGACTGCAGCAGCTTTGGGACCAGTCTCTAAATGAGTCCCAGGTCAGCTGGGGCTGCATAATGAGAACTATCTAGAAAAAAGCAAAAACTAAAACTAAAACACAAACTATGTATGCATAAATAAATAATGATTATTTTGAATGTAGCAGTGCATATTTCCCATATCTAATGTCCCTTGGCTATTTTAGTTTTCATTTTATTCTCTTTCCTTTGATTTGACTGGGGGGTTTTCTCTGAATATCTAAGCATCGCATTACTGACTCTCTCCAAGGGTGACACATGAGCAGGCAAAAGCCACAGCCATTAGCTGCTTATTTCTGGGAGCCTCCTTCTGTAAAGGTGATATTTTTACTGATTTCTTCCCAAATTTGAGCAGTTCCTTAATGCAACCAGTATGTACTTGCTGTGGTCACTCCTATCTAATATGAATTAGGCTGAACTAAATGGATTGCCATTGTCTGACTTTTTTGGATTGGGGAAGAAAGCACTTTGTGTTTCAATTCAGGATCTCGGCTCTTCAGTAAAATGGATGCAATGTTTCCGAGTCCTTTGTGTGTTTACTCACAATTTTGCCCATCTGAAATAATCCTCCTCCCTTCTACTATTTCAAGCTGCTTTATTTTCCATGCTTAAAATTCCACTTTCCTCTCTTCCACAAAACTATCCACTGCCACACCAATCTTCTTAAAGCAATTTTCAAGTCTTTCCCTTGACCTCTTGTGACACTGGAGTGTGACCACACACACAACTGAACAGTGGTATTGGGCCATCTACTAGTTCCATTGTTTCTTTTATTAGTTTTGTTTGTATCTAGGCAGCCTATTTTCTGCAAGGAGAGACTATAACTTAAAAGTTCTGAGGTGGTTGGCTCTATGGTTCTTGGTTCTAAAAGCTCTGTGGCAGCTCGATATACCACGTGTTTCTGAAGCCCCTTTCTGGGTGATTATGGGGGAGGAAAGAACAGGGGAGGGGGTAGGAGATGAGAAGAAACAGGAGGCTGTGGTCAGGATGTAAAATAAATTAATAAATCGATTTAAAAAGTTATACTTAAAAAGAAAAAAAAAGCTCTGTAACGTACAATGCACAATTGTCTGGGAATTAGTGCATACTCTTTCTTAGTATTTCAATAGATTTGCCCTTAAACGTCATCCTTTGAAGTTGGAACTGAATTCAAACTAGATTACACAGGTTCTGAAAGTCTGAGCTTTGAAGTCAGGGAGACCAGGATATAGTTCTATACTGTGCTTGTAAGTTGTGTATCCCTGTGAAACTCACTAATGACTTAAGGACCCTGGTTCCCCTTCCACCAAGGGAAATGATAATGATACAGAGCTGTGGTTTTGAGCACTTTTACACAGTTCTTCAGGTGGTGGTGACCCTCAGCCATAAAATTATTTTGGTGCTACTTCATAATTGTAATTTTGCTAATATTATAAATTGTAATGTAAATATCTGATATGCAGGACATCTGATTTGTGACACCCTTTCCCCAAAGGGGTCGCAATTCCCAGGTTGAGACCCACTGCTTAGAGAGCTGTTGTGATTCCATGATGAATTGGGACAATACAGTTTCTTTTCTAGGGACTAATATCTGTAGAATATGTATGTGCATGTTCATGTTTGAGACAAGGTTTCACTATAGCTCAGGCTGATCTCAACAATGTGGTCCTCCTGACTCAGTTTTCCCTGTGCTGGGATTAGGGATGTGTACCACCTAGTCTAGCTTTGTTTTGAGGCAGGATCTTGTAGCACAGGCTGGTTCAGAATACTCTTATGTGTTCCAGGTTGATCTTAAACTCTGGGTTTCCATGGCTCATCCTCTAGAGTAGCTGGGACTAGAGGAGTACACAGCACAGTGACTTCCTTTTCCTCTTATTATTGATTTTTAGATAATTTGCTTAGTTTCATATAAAATAGTGGGTTCATTATTTTACAGTTCTTGAATCTAGCCTTTACTGTAGAATTCTAGGTACTACGATTTATCAACAACATTTTGATGTAAGCACTCCACTGTGTATGAACTTATCTATCTATACACTGGGGATAAAACATTTCCTAGTATTCTCCTTATGACAAAGTCATGAGGCATCATTTGAAGCAGTGAGAAAAGTTTCTAAGAAAAGGCATATGCAGTAAGATCAAGGTGAGATTTAGGAAACTAAATTTTAATTCATCCTTCTAAACTCTAAGGGTATTGCCTAATTCTTTTAAAGGGCTCTACCAATGCTAATGAAATGAACCCAACACAAACAAGGCATAATTCCCAAAAGAGTATATGAGGAAGAATGAAGCTGAAATGCAGCTTATAATTGATCATGGCTTTTATGATAATGGTATATAGTCTTC
This sequence comes from Sigmodon hispidus, assembly GCA_004025045.1. NCBI lineage: Eukaryota > Metazoa > Chordata > Mammalia > Rodentia > Cricetidae > Sigmodon > Sigmodon hispidus. Next base: position 76,989 of record PVIH01000430.1, on the reverse strand, counting down.
ATTTCTCATATTTATGGGACACACATTGTTTATGAGGTATAGTCAAATATATTGGTTACTTCTCACTTGTCTTTTGAATGAAATTTCTATCATTGCATGAATTTGATTAAATTGGTTACAGAATTTTGACGTACAATGGAACCCCAAGTAGGGGCACTGCTCATTTCCTAGATGAACATTTTATGCACAAACAAACAGCTGCTGGACTCCAACAGAATTTTAAACAAGCTGTTTTTGAATTTTACTGACAGCTGGTTTTGGTGATTTTTGTCAACAGAATTTTCCTGCTTTGCATCACGGCACTCTTTTATTACAGTGTCCCTTCAAAGAATAACTTGCTTGCCTTAATCACGTTTACGGAGATTTACGACTTAATGCTTATTCAGTGGTGGGGCTTCTCAACATAAAATGTCAGTGAGCCTGTTATAAATTGCTCCTGGCATTGCTACTCTATCTTTTATTTGGCTGGGAGTGTTTCCACCTGAAAGTGATAAATTCCTGCTATAACTGCTTTATGTGCTTCAGTAATTACACTGTACCAAAAAGGGGTGGGAATGGGGGTTTCTCCTGAGGTATTTTCTTAAAAATAGCAAGTAATAAAATGCATTGGAATGGGCCGAACTCTGACATCTGTTGAACAAAAAGCAATGACCAATGAGCTATCGGTGTCAGAAGGAATTTGATAAGTGACCAGGAAGTACAGAAGATACACAAAAGCCTAGCAAAAATGATTTCTACAGGGGCCTGCTGCTGTAACTATGCCCTTAAACTAGCTGCTTTTGATCCTATCACAGAAATGGGGGAGTTCCCACAAAGATGCTGTTTAAATCCTTCCAAAAACTATCTCAAAACATCAAGCCTTGGGTAACTTTTCACTGAATGCCAAGGTCTATGTGACATTGAGACCTAATCTGTACGTGCAAGTCAGAGAGAATGTAGCCCATCAAGACAGTCCAGTTATGCAAAGAGTACACTGCACCAACATCTTGATCAATATATGCAGACACAACTGACCGGATCAAGTGGAGATGCACATTAATTACTATGATATCCATGGGTGGTGGATATTGACTAATTTTCATCCTTCTTGTGTGTGTGTGTGTGTGTTAATAAAACGTGTTTATTATACTTAGGAATAAATAGTATCAATTGCTGAGGATGTTTTGCTCATGGAGGAGCAACACAATGATATAAACAAAAGATATCCAAGTTAATTAAGTAGTCATGAGGATTCTTATTATCAGGTCCTTATGACTACCCAAGGAATCCTTGGGATTCAGTAGCTGCCGTCTTTAAGATGATGATAAAAGTGCTTTTGATCATTAAATTGGATTTTGCCTTCCTTTCATGGCGGTTGCATCAGTTTGCAAAGAAACTGCTATAGTAAGAATCCCTCTTAATAGAATGAGTTGGATCTTGCATAGAATATTCTTTCATAAAAGAATTTATAAGTATATATACCTGGCTTAGTCCAATTCAAGAACCATACATCCAGTTCTAAATGTGGGGAAATATACTGACTGTTCATTTTGAATTAAGCTTGAATCACATGTGTTTAATTCTGTACAGTCCGTGGTGAATGGGACTCTATTCACTATGGCTACACTCAGGGCTTGGGTAGTCTCACAATCTGTGATTGCTTTCAACAGCCTTATGAGTATGGAGTTAGTAGTCCTTTTTCCTTGGTTCTTTTCTTCCCCTCTCCCTCTCCTCCAACTCCTCTTATTCCTTCCTATCTGTATGTTACCCTCATCTCACCATCCGAAGTTGGATTTCCTATTTGTGACATTTGTACTTCTTCACTCATTATATACCTGGCTCAGAGACTGGTAAAAATTAATCCTACATTTACAAATGACAAAGAGAAAACCTAAAATAGGCAAAACAATGGGCCCAAGGAGATAATTAATCCTAGGAAATCACAGAGCTTGGTTTGTACCACAGCTTTGATGATCTCCAAGCTCTGTGTACTTAATCATTATGCCACATTGGATTCCAGAGGGAGAAAAGCCAGCATATTATGTTAGCTTATTTTAATAGCATTTTTATGCAGGAAGGTTAGCTCAGACAGCAACACATAGCAGACAAGATGATCCTAAATTCTGTAGCTCTTTGCTCACTTCATTAATTAACATACTTTATTGCTCCTAATCAATTGCTTTCAAGCTACATTTTTTTTTAAAGCTCTGGATTTCACAAAAGCCTTCCCTCTACACCTGCCCTTTACCCAAGACAAGGTTTCTCTGTGTCCCTCTTGCTGTCTGTCTTGGAACTCTGTAGACCAGTCTGGCCTCCAACTCAGAAATCTGCCTGTTTTTGCCTCCCTGGTACTATGATTAGAGGCATGGGCTACTGCCACCCAGGATAAATATCTTTGCAAATAAAATTTGTATCTGAAAAGAAAATGTTCTCTAAATATACCAAAGCAGTTAACCTCATTGCATGATTCCATAGTGGAATGGAAAGCCAGAGAATTAGTGTGAGGGTAGGGATTCATAAAATATCCCCAGTGTTTGTAAATTATCCATGGGAAGAAAGTCTAGGGATTCTGATATCCACATATTCCATTTTTCTTATTATATATGCTTATCCAAGTAGTTGTGAAAAGCTTTACTACTTGCAAAACCCTGTGATGATATATTCCCAACACATCAAAAACAAACAAACAAACAAACAAACAAAAGGAATGCTGTGACAATTTCCAACAAATCATTATGTGACATTTGACACTGAACCTGAAGATCAGGAAAAGGATCCAGACAGAGATGCCTATGTGCACAGAAGCACAGATGCACTACTGAGGATAACTGGAGCCTTTGGGGAAGGTGTGGGAGAGGTAAATAGGTTAAAGCAAGCAATTTGTATGCCCTAGAATCCTCCCTGGACCACAGTGTTAATTTGGGGGAGGATGAATAGTTTTGAGTCTCAGGAACTTTGGAGTACTGCTTCATTGGGAAATGCATTCAAAGTGAAATGGAGCAACATACCCACATTTTTGTGTGCATAGTTGGTTCTTATGAAGAAATTCTGAAAGGGGGAGAGAACACCACTTAGCCTCTTTAAAGTGAGAAGTGCTGTAAGCAAAGGCTTTAGTAACATGTCATTGATGGACTGGGTTTCTGTACAGAGTTTTTTTTTTTTTTTTTTTTTTTTTTTTTTTTTTTTTTTTTTTTTTTTTTTTTTTTTTTTTTTTTTTTTTTTTTTTTTTTTTTTTTTTTTTTTTTTTTTTTTTTTTTTTTTTTTTTTTTTTTTTTTTTTTTTTTTTCCTGATAGAATAATTCTAGTATTCACCCCTTGTTGCATAAACTCTGGTTGTAATGAAAGAAATTCAGAGCCAGATATCAGGATAAGGCTGAACTATCAGACAGAGGAAACACCACAGTCAAATCTCACCCAGCTATCTTCCAACTTCCTCAGCCACGATCCTGGTGACTTCTAATTGCTGCTGTTTTCCCAAGCCTGCCTTAAATATCCTCTTCACCCAGCTGTACCCCATCCAGGTTAGGATTAAAGGCCTGAGCTACTTGGTAGTCAGCCTTGAACTCACAGAAACACAGAAAGATCTCTGTCTCTGGAGTTATGGGATTCACCAATTCACCACTCCCAGCTTTCCCTGTGCTTGGATTAAAGGTGTGACCTCTTGAAGCCCAGCTGTTTGGCCTTGTACTCACAGAGATCCAGAACTCCCAGAGTTATGTGAGTTACCACTGCTCTGATATCCCAAGAACTCGGGGACCTACCTCTGCCTAGTTTGACTGTGGGTTGATCCCTTGATATTCCAGGTTTTATTAAATATGTAACATATCACCACAACCGCCCCCCCCATTTTCCTAAAAAGGCTATGTAGTATACACACACACACACACACACACACACACACACACACACGAGAGAGAGAGAGAGAGAGAGAGAGAGAGAGAGAGAGAGAGAGAGAGAGAGATATTTGGATTTTGAAATTGAGTACTTATAGCTGAAGGGACAAGCTGGTTCCAAAATAGAAAACCCATCTTCAGTAATAGTAAAGAGCTAGCAACTTGAGTGATAGCAGGGTGAGCTGGGAGCGAGGGGAAGGGCAGTTGTAGACAAGAGGGTAATCCTGTTTATTCTCTTTAAGGCTACTATCACCACCATTATACAGCTACTGAGATTGACAGGAGCCTGCAGAGAGGAATCTGGGCCTTGGCAGAGGAAGGAAATCAGGAAAATAAAAGAGAACACATTGTACCTGCATCATCATTGCTCCAGGAGCCTTGCAGAAATGGGCCAATTACAATCATGTGGTCCCAAAAGTATTTCACAAAATGTGAAAATGTTCATTTACCCTGATCACAGTTAAATGGTTCTATAACTAAAAAAGCATTTGATAAATGTGTCCCATGTTCTTTAATAAGTATGGGATTGTCCTCACTGCTACCATTTCTTGGATGCTTATCAAAACATGTGATTCATACTTATGCTCATATGATAGTATCAAAATCCTCTATGAATTTTGGCCTCTTGTTTTTCAGATACAATTAATGTTCTGAGAGCTGAAGATTGGATTAAGTCTGTAATTCTAGCACTTAAGAGGCTGAGGGAGGAGGCTGGAAGGTTCTAGTCACCCTGGGCTAAATAGCAAGACCCTATCTCAAAAACTAAACTTTGACAGAGGTCACACATTTGTATGAGATTATAGTGGGATTGAACCCTGAAATTATCCATTTATTTCAGGAGCAGGAAGTGACTTTCTAAGTTTTAACACTTACTTGAGATTCCCTAGCATTTGAGTGTCCTGAGACTCAGCAAAGAGTAAGCAAAGGCTTAGCCAGCTTGTGATCAGGGATTAACTTCCTAAGTACCTCTGGGTTTTAGAAAAGCTGTATGGTTAGTTTCCTTGTGTTAAAGTCTCACTCAAAGGCTTTATGAGCCCCAAAAGGAAAGGCTGGGTGTGACGCAGTGGTAGAGTACCTGCCTAGCATGCAGTTGGGATAGAGGCATTGTTTGGGCTACGATTTGATTTTCATCTACTTCTACCCAAATGATCAATTTTGGTTAAGTCACTGAAATTTGTTGGGTCTTTGTAATGTAGAGGATTACTGAAGTTGAGAAAAACACATCTCTGAAAATAAAAACATCTGGGTCAAAATAAACATCTCAGAGCCACATCCTAAATGTTTCTTTTTATAAAGTATTATTTTTGAGGGGTGGCGGCTGGGTTGCTATAACAGAATAACGGTTTTGGTGACCAAAACATCAAGAATTTATGACAGCCTGGAAGACAGACATCCAGGATCAGTATCAGCATGGCCAGGTTCAGATGAAGGGGTTCCTCACTTTCTGTGCGCTTACACGGTAGAAAGTGAGCAAATTCTTTCTCAGTTGAAGATTATGGTGGTTCTGTTAATCACAGAGATGGGAGGAGAAAAACCATTGACCCAAATCACCATGGCCAAACCAATTAAAGCAAGCATTTTTATTCATGTACATGAGCTGCCTCCCACTAAGGCAGGTTTGAGAGGTCAGCATATGACAAGAGGAAGACAAGGATTTTATAGCTCAGGGCTAGAAAGTTTTTAAATAGAGGATTGGTGGATAAAACAGATGGAGCTACAGGAGCAGAACAAAGGCATAACAAGATAGTCATAAAGATCTCCTGAAACAAAGAAATGACCACAAGGTGGTCATAAAGTAGTCAAAACCAGGTAGTCATGACAACCTTCTGAAACAAAGGTTGGTGCCGCAAGATGGTTATAACTTTTTGAAACAAAAACATGGTTGCTGTTTCCTGCAACTGGCAGTACAGAACCATTTGTAGTTAAGGCTACAGGTGGACATAGCCCAAATATTGTATGAGTTTCTGGCCTTCTTAGCCCCACGATCTGGATGTGCCCACTGTTGATTAGCATCCCCCAAATGACTCAGACACTTACATTAATTACAAGCTGCTTGGCCTACGGCTCAAGCTTATTACTAGCTTAGCTCTTGCATCTTAATTTAACTAATTTTCATTAATCTGTCCTGCCATGTGGCCTGTATCTTACCTATTTCTTTACATCTTGCTTCTTGGGTGGCTGGATCACACATCTCTCCTGACCCTACCCTCCTTTTCCTGTATCTATGCTTGGATTTCCCACCTGCTTATATGCTGCTCTGCCATAGGGTGAAACAGTGCCAATTTTAACCAATGATATTCTCAGCATACAGAAAGACATTCCACATCACCCAAACCTTGAGAAACAGAAGTTTAATCATAAAGAGAATAAATCTGGTTTGTCCTTACTATAAGATGGCCTTCAAAGTCTAAGATGCAGGCTGGTTCATCAGTTCCATTCTCAAAATCCCACTTAAACCTAAATACTTCTATCATGCACTGCCTCCAAATGCTATCCCTATTAGCGTCTAGGGCTTCAAATCATGAATTTGGGGCAAATACAGTGATTCAGTCCCAAGCTGTGTCAGTCCCAAGTTGTACTCTCTGAGGCTTGAAGCAGATAATTAAGTGAGACACTTACAATAGACCTGACTCATATAGTCCACAAATTCAAATCTTTAGTCTTAGAGCCTCACACTACATGTACATGCTGGCACTATTTTAAGGAACAGAAGAGATGTAGCAGATCTTTGTGTTAGCATTCTGACCCACCATGTGGGGACCCGCCCAGGGTCCTGACAATGCCATCCTAAAGTCCCCTTTAAGGATCCCCTTCAAACTTGAGCTCACCTACCCTGTCTGAGCCCACCATGGGCACGTACGCTCCAACCATGGAGGTCTCTCTCTCCTGCTGCCTATATCACATTTTGGCCTTCTGGGACTTGGAGAAAGGAGGAAACATAAATGTACATGCTACAAACTGTGATGTTAAAAGTACCTGAAAAAATCTAAATGGAGGATCAGGAAAACTTTTAGGGACTAATGTTTGAGCTGATATCTGGTTACCTTAAGGAGCCCTGGTTAACTTAAGAGGAAAATTCCAGGTTCCAAAGTATAAAAGGCCAGAGACAGCAAGATAGAGACTTTCAATGACTTGAAGAAAAGCTCTATGGGACAATAATGAAGTTTCCCAGGATGGCATATGGCACCTCAGACAGCTAAGAAATACCTTTAGAGTGCAGGTATATGTTAATGAGTTGGAAGCCCTGGAGAGGCAGGATTCTGCTTCCCTAGTGCTACTTGTAAAATACTCATTCCCCAGGAGGACTGGGGATATGGCTGGTAGAGTGCTCCTAGTATAAAGGAGGTCCGAGGCTCAATCCAGCCCCATGAAAACTGGGCGTGGTGGTACATACCTGCGATCCCATATTGCAGGCAAGGTAGAAGAGGTCAGCAAAGAGAAAAAGAAAAATTTCTTAAGTAAAGAACAGTACTTTTATTGTCATAGGGAAAACTTTTCCACGCTCAACAGTAGCGAAAGAACTTCAGCGAGTTTCTGGAGCCCTGGGTGGAATAGACTAGACTCCAACCACCGGGTAGGTACACAAGCCCAGCTCCGAAATGAAACCCTCTGAAGCCTTGCCCCTTGACGTTGAAGGCGTGGCCTTGAGGCCCCGCCCCTCTATTTCGCGCTCTAGTTCAAACGCGTTAAGTCCCGCCTCCCGGGGCGTGAGGTCATGACCTCTACCCACGCTTCCTTAACCTGGTGCCCAGAGACTTGCACTGCATTTCAGCTAGCAACTTCTGAAGGCGTGGCCTCAAGCCCCGCCCCCCGTTTCCTGAAACTCCGCCCTTAACCCCTGTGCCACGCCCCTCGACCCCGAATTTTACCGCGTTTTACAGCATCGCCCCAGGCGTCCCGCGGGATCCGGCGGTGACCCAGCGCGGTGCGGCACCCAAGCAAACCTGACCTCCCACCGCCCGAGGAGGATGCCCCGCAGGCCGCCAACGGTCCGTTCGGGGAACAAGCCTTCTCCCGCGCCCGCCATGGAGCCAGCTGAGGCCGGGCCCTGGGCCCACTGCCGCGCGGCGCTCGCCCGCCTGGAGAGCCTGCTGCGCTGCTCCCGCTGGTAAGAACCGGCCTAGCGAGCTAGTGTCGCCCGCCCCTCCGTCACCCGTTCCTGTCTTCTCGGAGTGGCTTTCTCACTTGCCGTAAACTGGGCCCAAACGGCACTTTTCGAATTTTCGCGGGTGAACAGCTTTGGGGGCGGGGCTTAAAAACTCAGCGCGCTGGCCCCTCCCCGAAGGTGATGCTCAGAGCTGGGGGGGGGAGGGGGTTAAGACTTCCGGGATCATTGGGTCGGTGTTTAAGGGAAGGGGGTCTCTTCGATTCAGGGCACGACAGCACCTTTGAGGCTGACCTTTTGGAACTTTTCCTGGGGCGCAGAGCGGGAGGGCGAGGGAGTGACCTGGTTAGAGGTAGTTTGATGATGGCTGTGTGATGGACATCTCATGTTTTCCTCCACTGTTCTTCGCCCTATCAAGGATTTTACTCTATCCAAAATACTCTCTGGAGTGGTACTGCCTTACCTGTAGCTGTCAAATACGACCTCAAAGTGCCCCTCTTTTCTCATTTTTATCTTTGGCAGTAGTGAAAGTTGAACCTTCAGTCTCCAGCACTCAATTACTGAAGTGTTAAAACAGCAGCTTTTTTTTTTTTTTAAGTCAAAATGAACCAACACCGAATTTTGCACCTACAATATTATTATTTATTGTTCACAGAATCTTAGTATCTGAAAGGATGACAATACGCTCCTTAGAAAATTGACAGCTTTGTTGGCATGAAGACATTCTGAGCTGTGCTTATGTTTTCCTGAAGCATATGGATCATCCTGCAGGGTGTAAACATTATCTGAAACTATACTTCGTGTTGCAATAGCAGAAGCCAATGATGGCTCACACTTTAAATTGTCAGAACCAAGATTGGCAACAGCATTTCACTCACAGTGTGTCAGAGCACTTGAATTCAAGTTCCAGCCACATCTTGATCTTCTCTGTACCTCAGTGATAATGGTTTGCTCATTTGTGTGTTATTTTGTTAATAGTAAGTATTTATTGGACATTTAAGACATAATAGACAGTGTTCTGAGTATGGAGAAGTCACCAGTGAGCATAGTAGACAAAACCCCAGTGTTTCCGTCACTCTACCTCAGGGATTCCAAACCATCTATTTGGGAAATGAAAAAACCTAAATGTAATTGGTTCTTGTGGTGATTATTATAAATGGTTACAAAAAGTGATGAAAAGTGATTTAGTCTGTTTGCTGAACCATTTGGGGAAGACTAATTAAGTAAAGTATATAATCTATAGATTGTCCTAAAATTAAGCAGCTTTCCTTTTTACCACCTGCTAACTTTTTTTTTTACCATCTAAATTAAGTGAGTTTACCATAAGAGTCAAGAGCCTGAAGATGGACAGCAGTAGTTAGGTCCATCACATCCAGTTGGCCAGAGAATATTGATTTTTTTTTTCCTTTGTATTAGTATATAAGCCTCTGGTAGATTAAGTACATTTAACTATTAGAGGATAAAATTTCATATAAGGCTTTGAGTTTATTTTTCCCTCTGAAGTGTCAGCAAATATTATTTAGGTTTTGCAGCTACAAATAGTCAGTTTTCTTTTTTTTTTTTTTTTTCTTTAAATAGGGTGAAACAGTGGGTGGCTCATGCCTTTAATCTAAGCTCTCTGAGTTTCTAGCCAACCTTGTCTACATAAAAGTTCCAGGCCAGTCAGGGCTACATAGTGAGACCTGGTCTCAAATACCAAATCAAAACAACAACAACAACAACAACAAAATGTTCTTTGTTCAAGAGCTGTAGAATGTCTGCCTGCTGGCTTTATGTGGACTAGAGGCAACAGCTTTCCAAACTTAGTTTTGTATTGTTTCATTCTGTTGAATTTTGCTGTGTAGCCTAGGCTAGCCTGGATGATATTATATACCCATGCTATCCTTAAATTTAGTGATCCTGCTGTGGCCTCCTTAGTGCTGAGATTACAGCTGTGTGCCACCATGCCCAACTTCAGACTCAGTTTTAACAAAGAAAACCTAAGCTTAAACACCCTTTGGGCACAGTTTTACCTTTCGATAAAATGATTCGTGTCACATTGGGAGTGCTCCCCCCTTGCTGTCCCTCAAGTTCTTTCTGCCTCTCCCCTCCTACTTGCTAGCTAGAGCAACCCAGGATGGTCTGCTGCTTGCTTCAGCTCATCATTATCCAGAGTGTCATGTTATTTGAAGTTGTGTCTGTCCTTTTACAGAGCTTCAGAGTCCTCCCTGATGGTTACCCCGATTACCCTCACATTCAGCTTGCAGTTGTCATCTATCTGGTGTTCCCAGCTGTCACCTGTGTTGTGTAGCACATTGGATCTGTTTTGTAGCAAGGCTTGCTTCTGCGGTGGATTGGCTACATTACAGGGCATCCTTTCTTGACCTTTAACATGACTCTGGCTTCTAGGTGAAGCTGGAGAAAGTGTTCAAGGCCAGGTGTGACATTTGTGTCAGGGTTAAGCCTCACAACCAAACAGAAGCTATTTAAAGATTGGGGAAAAGAAGGCTGGAAGACCTTATTTGAGAGTCTGGCTGAAAGCAGAGTACTAGTGTGTTCTTAAAGGAAGCAGGAAATGCATATAGGAGCTGCCCTGTCAAGGCTCCAGGTGTCCCAGGGTACTTTTTTGTGAATTAAAATGAATTAGGTACTTCCTGACTTATTTTTGGGGTGGAGAGGGTTTGGCTTCTTAAGCTTTTTATATCCCTTTAGAGAAGATTATAAAGTAACCATAGATTTGAAGATAGTTGATTTTCTATTTTCAAGTTACCTCTTAGTTAAAAGACAAAAATTCATTTTACATGTAAGTATATATACATATATGTGTGTATGTAAGCTTGTGCCTTTTCAGACATATTTGCTCTGCGGTTCAGACTGTGTTGGCACTGTGTAGCCCAGGTTAGCCTAAGACTCATAGTGATTCTCCTGACTAGGCCACACAAATTTAGTGATTATAGATGTGAACTTGACTTTCTTTTATGTCTTCTTTTGTATGTATGTGTGTGTGTCGGGGGGTGGGGTTGAGGTATATGATCTTGTTAAGAAGTTCATGTGGGCTTTAAATTTGGATCCTCCTGCCTTAACCTTGAGAGTGCTATACATGAATTCTACCGGTTGAGTAGGTTTCTTAGTGGTTCAAGTGTTTCCTGTACAAGCATGAGGTCCTGAATTCAGATACCCAGCTTCCATGTAAATCTGAGGCTGGCTGTACACATCAGTTAGCCCAGTCTAGGGGGTGCAGGGAGACGGTCTGGCTGACATGCTTATCTCCAGGTTAAGTAAGATTATCTCAAAAAACTATGCATGATGATGGAGAATGAAATCTTAGTGCTAGCTCTGTCCTCTGTATGTGCCCCACATGCATATATCATACACATATATACCAGGCTTACAAGTATCCATACAAATAAAAGGAGATGGACAGACACCCGCCAGCCCAGCCCAGCTTCAGATCCCAGGTCAGTGTTATTACTCTTTATTTATTTATTGTTTACTTAATGTCAATAAGATTGCCTGCCTTATACTAAGTGGTGTATGAATGTTCCTAAAATAAAGCACACATTTCCTGACTCCAGCATTAAGCATTTGCCTTTCTTGAGGAGTTTTGCATCTTCAGAGTGATTCTTCCAGGCTAGTGATCCTTAAGTAGACTGATTGTTCCCTTGGTTTGCTGTGGCACTGGTTGGTTATTTATTAGAAGAAGATTCACTGATGTATAGTAGTGGCAATGCATTTTCTACCCAGAAGGCATATGTGCTCAATTTTATGGAGGATAAGGGATACACAGTTCAGGGTAAGTGATGAAGGCCCAAGAGATGTAGAGGAGAGAACTTTGCTTAAGTCTGTAGGGCAGAGGAAAGTTATATGGATTTTGCAGTTGTACCTTTAAGATGTGGGTTGATTTTTATTAATAGAACCACTGGTCTCAGTGGTGGCAGTGGTGAGGATATCAGCAATTGATGGTATTCTAAGAATGGTAGGGCAAACAAGAGTGGGTGAGAGGGTTAGGAGTTAAGACCAGTTAGATCTTAAGGGATAAGTAGCCTGATACAGAGTACAGAGTGTTCATTTAGTTTACATAATTAATGTTCTTGTTTGCTTCCCTGTTGTGATTAACACCATGACCGAAAGCAATCTGGGGAGAAAAGGATTTATTTTAGCCTATAGAGACCATGGCAGGAACTCAAGACAGGAAATTAGAAGTGGGAACTGAAGCAGAAGCTTTGGTATAGGGCTTATTCTCTAAGCAGAGTTCAGCAGGTTACTTATCCAGCCCAGGCCCAACTGCCTAAGGATGGTACTCCACAGTGGGCTAGGCTTTTCACATCTAATTGGCAATCAACATGATAGCCAATCTGATAAGGCAGTTTTTCCTTTGAAGTTCCCTTGACCCAAGTAATTCTAGGTTGTATCTAATTGACAATTAAAAAAAAAAAAAAAAAGCTAGCACAACTAACTTTTTAGTTTAGTGATAGCTATTCATGTGGTGAATAGAATTCTGGTGCCGTAGCTATCAAATGGTGAACATACATGAATTGGCTTTTGAAGCTGACTCCAGTTTATGGATTTCATAATTGCCAGCATTGTTTAAAGCTTTTAATAAAAAATTAACATATATGTAAAGAGGGGCATAGATAGTGTACAGCTTGTACTATATCCTCTAGTTTAGAATTTATTTATTCATGGGATATATTTGAGTTATTTTAATTATTTGCTTGATGTCTGCCTCCTTCAATTATGGTATAGTTCTCATAAAAGCAGGGTCACATTTTTAGCCACATTGCCAGATATAATGTTTCTTAGTGTTAAAATAATGAATGAATGAAATTAGGTCAAGTAGGTCCCAGTTTCAAAGTGGTGATACCAAGATGACCTAATTAATTCACCAAGAGCACAAGAGAATCCTCCATTGGTTTCTAGTGTTAATTACCAATACTGAACAGTTGTTAAGGCCTCAAGGCAGCTGTACATGTAGGTCAGTCTGACTCTTGAGATTCAAAGTTAAAACTATTGTATATGCAGTCCATTTATGGATGAGGGCCCAACTGGTGTTGTATAGGGCTTGTGCCTTAAAGAGAAATTTATCAGATACATGGTACACTTTTTATTTTATTTAATTTTAAGACAAGGTCTCCATTATGTTGCTTAGGTTGGTCTCAAACTCACCATTTCTCATTTCTCAGCCTCCCTAGTTGTGGGATCGCTGCTGCATGCCACTGAGTACAGCTGGATCCTTCTTTCTGTCCCTTACACAAGTGAAGGCATTACTGGTAACCAGTCTGGCTCAGAGGAGACATTAGAGAGAACCAGTGGATACATGCAAAAGTTACATGTGATTGAGGTCTAGAAATGAGAAGGGAAGAAAGGAACGCCTAGGTGTGAGCCTTGAAATTCAGCATTCAATGGCAGATGAAAGAGGATAGCCAGAGCAGTGGTTGCTTAGTTTGTTTGTTTGTTTGTTTGTTTGTTTTACTTTGGAGGAAAGGGAAGAGAAGACAGACACCACACTGTTCAGTCAGGTCTACCTGATACTCACTGGGGCTTGAATAGCAGATTCTCCTAGGATAGGATCTACTATAATTAGTCATTACTGAAATTCTGCTGTGCATTTACTTTAGGGATAATTGTCTCATTCATTCAACATTTACTGACACTAAGCAATTAAATACAAATTTAAACTTTTCCCATGTGATTTACCTGAATCTGACATAAAATTGTCACAGAGAGACTCCTGCTAGGGAGGCACGTCAGTGCCTTGCTCAGCCCTCATCAGAGAAGCTTCCTTTCTGCAGCAGATGGGAACAAACACAAGGACCCACAGCCAGACAATATGCAGAAGGTAGACACACCTTGGAACACTCAGCCCAATGGGGTGTCTCCTTCAAATCCCTCCCTTCAGGACTTAGGGAACCCTGTAGAAGAGGAGGCCGAAGGAGTGTGAGAGCCAGAGGGGATGGAGGGCACCAAGAAAGCAAGGCCCTCTGAATAACCATGAGCAGAGCTTCTGAACTCAGAGACTAGAGCAGCATTCATCAGGCCTGCATGGGTCTGTACCTGGGTGTTTATATTATGCCTTCCAGTTAGTGTTTTTGTGGGATGTCTGAGTGCAGATGAGTGGTCTCTCCATCTGTATTGCTTCCTTGCACCATTTCTTAGGTTCTTTTCCTTCTTGTTGTTTGTTTTGTCCTGTTCTGATAGGTTGGTTTTTGTTTTATCTTATTATATTATCATCCAGTAGAAGTCTGTTTGCCCAATGAGAGACAGAAAGGGAGTGGATCTTGGTGAGGGGTGGGGTGGGGAGAAACTGGCAGGAGGAGTGGAGGGAAGGAAACTAACTGGGATACAGTATATGAGAAATAAATCTTCCAAATAAAAGGAAAGAAATGGTCACAAAGAATAGTATGCTTAGTTGGGCATGATGGCTCAAGATAAGCTTGACCTATATATATAGCTAGAATGTAGCAAACAGACATAAAGCCCAAGCCAAAGGAATATGGTATTGTTGGTTTGCCTTTTTCCTTACTTACTAAAGATATTGCTTATTCTCTTAAAGAGAGATGTAAGTAACATTAATTGGCTTAGGAAATTTGTACAGTTTCATGTTAAACACACTAATCTACAACTTGAAATTACCTTGAGGAAACCCTACCATGTAAGAGCACTTGGGTCCTCGTTCCATCTAATATTAACGAGCAGTCAGTCCTCATGGGAGTTTAGGGAGCTGTTGAGTTAAATGCTTCTGCTTCATTACTACAGTCTCTGTTGAATTCAGTTTTTCCTGTAAGGAAAATTTTATCAGTAGGATTTTTTTGGAATTACTTGTTTTCACTGTTTAGTTTGTCTCTAAGCTATAATGCCTGGGTTGGGTTGCACTGATCTTCTCATATCTACTACATAGAAGGCTAAAGGAGTGAGGGTAGTTGAGAATTGTTAAGCTGAGCTTTCAAGAGCTATGGAGTTTTAAAGATCTTCTTATCAGGTGTGTTTTCTGCATTTTTTGTAGTGTACTTGTATATCATAGAAGATAGGGGAAAGGTAGAGCGATGGTTTTTGTACAAAGTCTTCCATTTGCTTCATCCCCTAAAGGTTATTGAGATCCACGCTAGGTGTGGTAAAGGGACTGGGGAACTTAAAAAAAGGGGGTGGGATGGGGTCTCATGTCGAAGGCTACGTCTATAAGGAAATAAGGCACTGAGAATCTGGCAGTTAAAATAAAAATGTTTGTTTTCAGCATTAAATTCCAGAGCCCCAGTTAGATGCTATTGCTGCTCTTTGGATCTTTACAATATCTGTATCTCCTTAAGTGTTACACTCATTTGTTCATATAATATCCCACTAGATTGCAAGTCCCTTAGGAAAGAATGGCAGAGTCAGTTCAGTGTCCTTCACTTACCTGGTAATTACATCAAGTCCTGGCATAGAACTAAAGTCCACCAAGTTTTCTGCCTGTTTGTTTGGTGTCATTTTTCTTATGTTCCCTGTATAGTGTTTGGTAGTGCGCTGAGTGTCAGATGTTCATGTTTGTGCCATAGAAGGAAGTGTAGTCTAGAATTGCAGAACAGTTCAGGCAGTCACGGGGCTAGACCTAGATACAGGACATATGGGAATTGTCACAGACACTGGCCCAGCCGTAGCAGAGCATCTGCTGGAGAGCAACAGGAAGGGTCATACTGAATGGTTTTGCTGTGCTAGCTTCTGTGGGCACTGTAACATCTAATTTAAATAATACTCCTGAAGAAAGGAGTGGCCGGTAAGGTTGAATCTTGTGTGGTGACTCAAGATTCTCCAGGTGCTTGCATATCCTTTAATAGACTCTCTCTGTGTGCCTCCACATGAGATAATACTGTTCATGAAGAGGCTGTGACATGGCTTAGCCATTGCCTTATTGCTAAAGATTGAAGTTGCTTGTAGTCTTTTGTAGTAGTCATGCAGGTGGGAGTATTTTTAACCATGACTTTAAAGGCTTTTGCATGAACATAGTTGACAAAGATAAAAGCCTGTAGTGAATACATTCTTCATCCCTCACCACTTCTGAGGCTGTAGTTTGGGTTCAATTCATTTTTTACCTGCAGGTTTTCAAATAACACTGATATCCCCATTTCTAGATTATTTTCTAGTTTAGATGTTGTTTTCTTTCTTATTTTTAAAGCTATGTTTTCTTATTGTGTATTAACCTTCTCCTGTAGAAAGTGACTGGGTATAGTATTCAAAGTTCAAAGTAATTTTCCATCATTAATTAAATCCTCACTCTACAATTCCTAATACCTTTGAAAAGTACTGTGTGCTGATTTCTTTTTAAACAATATATATGACATTTTAATTGTATTTCTTTTTCATATTTTGAAATTTTCAAATAGCTTCATTCTGAGTCTTTTAAGGCAGCAAAGCCATTTTCCTTTTTAAACAATTTTCTTTAGTTTTGAGGATTTCATACTTGCATCCAATGAAATATGATCATCACAGTTATCCCCCATTTTCCCTCCACTTCCTCCTATACTCTTCCAGCCCACCCTGCTTCTAACATCTTTTTAAATGCTTTCTTTTAATCCATGAAGTTCTATTAATACTGCCCTTATGTGTATGGGTATGGGGCTGTCCACTGGAACATGGGAAACCCCATAGCCACACCCTCAAATGATAGATATGTTCTCTCTCTCTCTCTCTCTCTCTCTCTCTCTCTCTCTCTCTCTCTCTCTCTTCCCCCCCAACCCCCCCTCTGCCCCTGTCCCCACCCCTCCCCTTGTGAGGTACTTAGAAGCACAGGTAGCTTTGAATAACCATTGCTTAGTTTTTTATTTACTGATTATCTCATTGGAAGATACAAAAGGAAAGAAATATTGCTTTTTAGAGACAGTTTTTTCTTTCTTTCATTTTCTCCTTCTCTTACTTTGGATACAGTCTCTTTTTTAGGCCAAGATGGCTGAGAATTCATTATGTAGTGTAAGCTGTTCTTACATGAGGCTCCTCCTACTTATGCTTTCTAAGTGTAGGGATTAGGTACACACTACCTTGTCAACCACCTTTTTGTATTTTTTTTTTTTTTCCTCCCAGACAGGGCCACTCTGTGTAGCACTGTCTGTCCTGGAACTCACTCTGTAGACCAGGCTGGCCTTGAACTCACAAAGATCTGTGTGCCTCTGCCTCCTAAAAGCTGGAATTAAAGGTGTGTGCAACCACCCTAGGCTTCCTTTTGTTTTTTTATTGTTGTATCCAGAGCCTCAAGAAACAAGGCAGAGAACCCTGGGGCCTGTCTAGCATTATGAACCTGCATTCACAAATATCTTCACAAAATACTTATGTCAGTAGCAAAAGTGGCTCTGAGTCATTAAACCTTGTGGTCTAGGCTGAATATGGAATTCAGTGAATGGCAAAAATGGTTGGTATTTACTCTAGATAGAGAGCAGCTAGGTTTAGTTAGGATGGTGCAATACAAGATACAGAGAAAAGTGTAGGGAGCCCATGTTATAAGGGACCAAGTAGAATTTAGCCCTTAGTTATGAAAGAGGTAGCTATGTTTAGTTCACATAATAAAAACTATAGGAACCACATGAGTACTAGTTACAATCATCTTACTACTAGTCACCAAACTCATATTTGTCAATCCTATGTAGTGTGATAGAAAAATGAGGTTTTGTGAGTTTTGTAAAGTAATGGGTTTTATAATGTCAGCAAGCAGCCTTTTTAGTAGCTGGAGAATAACGTGCTGTGTACTTTCTTCTTAGCCTCTTCCTGGAAGCTCCATTTCACCTTAATGTTAGTATCTATTAAAATTGTGCAATGGAAAACGTTTGATCTTTCCAGAAATGCAGAGAACTGTGTTTTACTGATATGTGGTTTGTGTTCAGAGGTAATTGAATAATAATGGTGTAAACACCTAAAGGTCTTGGGGTTGGTATAATAAGCCAAGTGCAGGAGGTGGTCATCCTTTAAAGGCTTTACTTGTGTGCTGTGCTCTTGATGCATTACCCTGCTGAGTGTCAGTGTATGTGTATTAGGAAGAGCCTGTGTTTCCCGGGACTTTGAGAGACAGCAGCCATTCTGATAGAAAGCCAGCCATGGTGAGGTTTTAGCCTCCCTCTCTCTTCTCTGCCTCTCTTCTCTCAATGTATTGAATCTCCTTTGGTCTGAAGACTGCCAGCTTGATTTGTGTCTGGAATTGTCTAAGCAATCAACTATCTGTGGACTGAAAGAATGATCATATTTGGTCAAAACATCCATAAAAAGTAGATGGCACCTTAATGGCAAACAATTGTTTGTTTGTTTGTTTGTTTGTTGTTTTTAATGGGAAGCCATGTACTATTAAGGTCAAAGTGTCTCAGTGTCCTAGTTTTCTGGGACAGTTGCAGTTTGTATCCCTGGCCCCAGAATCCTGTCCAGTAAAACACCCTCTTCACTTTGAGAAATGCTCTCATTTGGATAGCAGGCCACATTTTGAGATTTACAGGTTTCACTTCAAGTCATTCAGGAAAGATCTATCTTAGCTGTTGAAAAAGGAAGTTTAGAGGTGCTTGAACCCCAGTCCCTTTCTCCGACTTCTTTCTCAACAGATACATTATCGAGAGTACTAAAGCTTGTCATGATTTGATAATTACTGTTTGAATACAGCAAGCATGTACATGAGGTATATAGCCAGCAGAATTAAAGCCTTTTAAATAAATGTATTCTTAATATTTTCTGCTTTGATAAAGAGAGAAACAAGATAGTGTTGTATTGGGTTTGTAACATATTGAGCATGAAATGTTTGTGTAACAATGACTTGCCTTTCTTTCTTCAATCAGCACTAATATTCTGAAGGAGCCCGTGTGCTTAGGAGGGTGTGAGCACATTTTCTGTAGGTGAGTAGTTAGAGCTTGATGTGCACTCTGATATAATTATGATGTCTGTCTTGATGTGAATTCTGATGAAATTGTGATGCCTGTGCATTAGAACTGTTTTCATTTAAAGCTCAGAGAATGTGCTGGGTTCCAAAGGAAGTAGCTCTGCTAAAGTTTTGAAAAACAATGCCTTTGACATAATTCTGGTATGGCCTCTTGAATATTCCAGTTTTGAATGACAGATAATAAATAATCTTTCAAAAACTATTGAAATCTAATTCTTAATCTCCCAAGGTGGGGTGACTTAAAGCAGTAGATGTTTATTGCTGTAGATCAGGAGGCAGATGGTCAAGTTCTCATATATGTTGGTAGAATTTGTTCCTTCTGAAGGCTTCAAGGAAGACTGTTCTTCTCTAGTTTCTTATGAGGTTTTCTATTGCTGTGACAGTATCTGATTTAAATAGTTGATGGGCATATATTAGTTAGCTTTTTTGTCACTGTGACAGAATACAGATATAAGTTATCTGAGCAAAGATTTGTTTGAGCTCAGGTTTCAGGTACAGCGCTTGGCTTTGGTGAGTTTGGTGGTGAACACCAGTTTTGCTTCTTAGTGTAAGAAGCCAAGTGCAGGGTGTTTTCATCCTTCAAAGGCCTCGTGTCGGAGCATGTGGAGGTAGATGTTCTTTCACAGCGGGCAAGAAACAGGAAGCATTGAGGACTTGGCACTAGGTATAACTCTCAAAGGCATGTCTGTAGAGCAGTGACTTCTCTAGCTAGGCCCCACTTCTTAAAGTTTCATCTGCCTCCCAAATTAGTGCTATATGGTTCAGGACCAAGTATGCAACTGAGTCTGTCAGGGCCACTTGTAATGTTATATTTGAATCATGATCTCTAAAGCATACATTTGAGATTCACACATACATAACAGGGAGAAGGATTTATTTTGGTTTTTGGATTTATAGGTTTCTGGTCCATAGTCCTTTATATTGGGACTATATTTGTTCACGTCTCTATAGCTTTTAGGGGTCACAGATTTGTGTGCTGGGAAAAATTAGGCAGATTGTCATGCTTAGTAATTCCTCATCATAGTGAAGTGATCAGAGATTTTACATATATGTGCATATCATATTCTCAAAGCATATTAGTATCCCATTCTGTATAAGACAGCTGTTGTTTTTCTTTTGTTAATATTCTTGTGTTTGGAGTTCAGATTCTGCTGAATTTCTCTTTAATTTTTTTTTAAGTGTTTGCATAAGTGACTGTGTTGGATCAGGATGTCCAGTGTGTTACACCCCAGCCTGGATCCTAGACCTCAAGATAAACAGACAATTAGACAGCATGATTCAGCTTTATAGTAAGCTTCAAAATTTGCTACATGACAATAAGTGTTCAGGTGAGTAACATACCTTCATTGTTTTGTTGAAGAGTGGATAAATTAATAATGATAATGATTACATGAACAAGAATGGATAAGGAATTCTGAATGATGTAGTTCAGATTTTAAGGTTAGTAAGGTTTTTTAAGTTATTTTGAAAAATGAGATAATTAAATCTCAACTTTATCGATGAGGTGCCAAGGTCCAAAGAAGTTAAATGCTCTTGCCTGCAGTCACATGTATAGTTAATACAAGAAGCAAGGGCACTAGTGCTCACTTCTTGATGTCAGCACAGAGAGTCTCACTTCACACTGACTGGTTTCCTCAGTTGGGATCATTTCTGCAGCTAGTGACTAGTGATTTCATTTATAATAGTGCTTAATTCACACAAGTACCCTGTTACAAGATAGAATACAATATTCTTGCAAAGATCACTTTTCTAGACTGAATTAATTAGGTATATATTTTGGAAGAGCAAAAATCTAGCATTTATTTTCTATTTAAATGGAGGTTAATGTTTTTCAAATTGTTCCTAGGCTCTGTGTATTAACTATATATCTTCCCATTGTGCTTTCTGCTGAGAACTAATTGCCTGTGAAAAGAAACTAAAGTATTTTGAGTTTTCATAATTGGATGTCAGAGTTTTCCTTTCATTGACCAAATCATATCATTTTAGCATGTATTTATAGAGAACCTGTCTGGCAGGATGCCATGTAAGATTGGTAATGGTAATATAAAATTGTGAGCTTTTTTTCTGTTTTGAAGTCTTTTGTTCTTTGGTTCTGATGTGATAGTTTGTCAACTACTAGTAAAGTTGATTTTATAAAATTGAACAAATCAAATGCTTTCAAGTGTTATTGACAGCAGGTCTCTGGTTTTTTTTAAGAATGTAAGTCATAGTTTGCCCTTGTTTATATTTGGTTATTTAGTCATTGTATTTAGACTTCATTTTTAATGATAAAATGCTACAGTAGTATTATGATTCATGGTATCCAGGTCTGTGCATATGTTTTGTAAAGTACTTGCTTTAAAAAGTATTGTGGCTATAAGTCTCTTTGTTAGTTTTTTGCACATGTTGCGTGAATAAAATCTCAACACCGAGAATACCACACAATGTAAAGATTTCCAAAGCTTGCATTCACCTGGAATGTAACAGTATCAATCATGCCCCTGGGTGTGGCGATGCAAACATGGGCCCACCCCTCCTTCTTCTTCTCTCTCTGCTCCCTTCTGCCCCTATCTCTGCGAGCTGCTGTAATAAACTCTCCTGTGGTACTCCCGGTGTTGAGATTCCATTCACGCGACACATGAAAAAAACTAACACTCTTAATGCATTGGTTTCAGGACTGACTACTTGATATTGGATAACCACATGGAGGACACTTCTCCTGCTCCCAGCATTCATTAGTTTCCTGTAGTTCTTTGTTTAGGTTTGAGGCCTCATGACATTTTTCCTTTTATGCTAGCATATTTATTGGTGTCATTGGTTCTGGTTTTGTTTGGGCAGCATGTATATGTGTGTGTAATTAGTTATATGAGTAACAACTCTGTGTGTGTGTGTGTGTGTGTGTGTGTGTGTGTGTGTGTGTGTAACAAAGAAAACAAAAGAGGCCATAAATTTTAGAGAAAGCAGGGGAGATGATATAATTAAAAAAACATTTAAAGGAAAAGAAAAAGTTAAGATTATAAAGAATGTATTGAGGGAGGGTAGAGAGATGGCTCAGCAGTTAAGAGCACATATTATTCTTGCAGAGGCTTTGAGTTCAGTTCTAGTGCTCAAGTCAGGAAGTTCATGCTTTTTACACCTCTGTCTCCAGAAGATGACTCCTGGCTTCTGTGGGCACATACACACATTGATAAAATTAAATCCTTCAAAAAGAAAAAAAAAAAAAAAACTGCATTGAGAAAAGAAAAAGAGTTGTCGTTAGTTCATCTGAATGCTTTTTTCCCTTAAGAACCGTGTATGATGGTGTGTTTGGGGTAGTTGAAAAGATTGTATGTCTGATCTAACTGGGCTCTGTCTGCCTGTCATATGGACTTTAAATTGATGTAGTGATTCCCAGTAAGGGTCCCTGTGTCTTTGGCAGTGTCAGAAACACTGGAGAAGTCATTGAGTCACTTGAATTACTTGTACAGTAAGGACAATGTCTCTGAAATATCTGATTGTTAAGAGTATTGTTGGCCAAACACTGCAATGTGGGGTTCTACTTTTGAGATTTTCATATTTGAACTTGACTCTTCTAATTACTGTGTAATGGTGGTACTAAGTTGTGGCAGATGCTATGATAAGATGACAAACCGAAATGGCTTAAAGAAAGGGAACTATCTCAGTTCTGGAGGCTGGAAGATTTAGTTTCAGAAGTGCCCTCTCTGAGATCCATGGCTCTACTCATGTTCACCTCATGTTCTCATACTACATTAGGGTATCTATGCCAGTGCAGCTTCATCTTGCATGAGTCTAATTTAGACTTTAATTAACATTACATTTTGAGTACCACGTATTAGTTAGGGTTTTCATGTATGGATTTAGAGAGTAGAAGGAAGTTCATGGTTTAATGCATAAATAATTTGACATTTTTAGTGGTGATAAAATGGAAGTAGGCTGGGCTAATCTTTATAAGCTGATTTCCATCTGCAGTGGCTCACTAGGGTGTTAGGTACCTTGGGGTACAAAAAGTAATGAGTCGGAGCTGGAGAGATGGCTCAGCAGTTAAGAGCACTGACTGTTCTTCTGGAGGACCTGAGTTTGATTCCCAGCATCCACATGGAAGCTAACAACTGTCTGACAAGATCTGACACTCTTACACAGTTATACATGCTGGCAAAACACCAATACACTTAAAATAAAAATAAATATTAAAAAAAGTAATGAGTCTTAGAAATTTACTATAGTGAAGGATGTTTGAATCATAGTAAAATTTTTGTATTTTGTAGATGCTGTAAAAATAAGTTTCAAACAAGGCTCAGGGTGGGACCTGAACCCTTTTAGAATGTGTTCTTATTGTTTTTCTATTTTGAACATTTGTTTTTTTGGTAGATATTTGCTAAATTTGTTGGATTATGTTGGATAGAAGTTGGCATTGTGGGACTGGAGTTCAGATACCCACTCTCAACACTGCAAGCTGAACATGCTGTAAATCCCTGAGACTTCAGCGCTGAGAGATCTAACAGCTCCCTCTGACCTTCCTTCCCACCTCAGTGTGAGCACTTGTACACATAGGCACAGGCACACACACACACACACACACAAACACACACACACATACACACAATGTAAAAGAAGAAAACAAAATCTAAAGTGCACCTTTGCTACCTTGATAGGAAATCACAGGAATGTTAGAGAAATGTATTGAATATACCTCTGTTTTTGTAGTATAATTTTTTTCTATTTTAAGTTGTATTACTATCAGCTTTTCCCTAAGTCTTCTCCAAACAAGCCAGCTCTGAAGGGTGTTTTAGTTTTATCCCCCCCATAGGTTTCTCTGTTGCGTTATAGTTCACTTAGTACACGCATTGACATCCTGTGTTAGTGTATCTGGTAAGTAGTTATAAACTAAATGTAAATGGTAGGAGGTAAAATGCTTTCTAGGTAGAAAGAACCAGGAATTAGGGACGAATGAGGATTACTCTTTGTAAAAAAAATGATCTCACCTAAGACAAGAACATCGACTGAGTGACTCCTGAAGCCTTAGCTAACTGCAGAATTCTGTTAACTGTTCAATGATTACATATTAAATGCTGAGCTAAGTAGAATGCTGAAAGAGCTTTTATGTTTCCTGTCTTGAAACAAAAACCTGTAGTTCATAATTTATCTTTCAAATGAATGTTGTTACTTGCATTTACTGCACACTATGCAATTACTATAATTAAGGTGGGTGATTAGGAAGAACTTGACAAATCATGGACATGGCATATGATACACTAGAGATGAAGCCTGATTTATGGGAAGTGTACAAAGAGGAGATTTTGACATATTTTTCTCAGTTCATTGTACTTTAACGAGGTTGTTATATTTTCCTGATGGCTATTTATGGATAATTTTACCTTATTCTTTGTAACAATCTGTTTTCTACTAATAGAGATAAATTTAAAGTTTCTATTTTCCCCCTTGAACCCATCGTATTAAATCAGCCCTTGCAGGTGCTGGTCAAGTTTTGTGGAATGTGTTGGTGTTGGTGACATTAAAATAAAGAATGTTGATTGTGCATTCACAGGATCACAATTTGCATATCTCTTCTCTAGTTTGAGGAAACACACTTGTCCTTCTGAAATGATTGCACAGTGTTTTATATATGCTGTGGCTTTGTAAGACAAAGAGGAGTGTTTGGATAGCTAGCTCTGTTGCTGTTGTTATTTGAAATAGGCTCAAATACATCTTAACTTACAGAATCATTATTTTTCACTGAAGGTGTTAGTTAATGTTACACAGATCGTTAACAGATCATGTGGTCCCTGTTGCCCCCCCACCCTCGTTAAATAAGGAACTAGCTAGTAAGAGATTTTTCAACTTTTGTTGTGTAACTTATAATAGGGAACAATTTGGAAAGCACACAATGTACATCATTATCCTTTGATGTAGATTAATGCTAGTGAAATTACATTTTCTAATTGCTTCTCTTTTCTTTGCTTATTATCAAATTTTAAGAAAACAAAAACTTGACTAAGCAGCTCCTTAGTAACGTGTGTCTGTTTTTTTGATAATTTATAGTATATTCTGAAATATCTAAATTCAGAGAATAAGATTTTTTTTAAATGTCATCATTAAAATATTTGCTATGCAGAGAAAGGACCAATGTTTTTCTTCATGAAATGAATATGATAATTTATCAAGCTTAGAAGCATTCACCCATAAAACAGTTGTAGCTGTTAATAATATGATTTATGTTGTAGCAACTGAGTTGTTTTGCTTTTCAGTTTTATCTTAGATATGCTGCATAAAATCCAGAATTTACAGTTATTGTTTGCAATTATTCCTGCTTAGTTAGACCAAGTACAATGATTAAAATCCCTGAGCAAAGGTGTCAGTACACCTTAGTCAGTAAAGTGATTGCATGCATATAAATTACATAGTTCTGTACTCTCATTCTTTATTTACTCTTTTATAAGTTAGAAAACATGATGCCAAGGTTGAATTTTTTATTTATTTATTTATTTATTTATTTATTTATTTTTAAGATTTGGGGTTTCCAGTTGATTGAATGAGTTATCACTGCTCACGTACTTTAATTTCCCTATAGCTGCCCAGTTCTGCTTATTAGTATTATAAACATTGAGAAATCAAGATTTGACTCTTTTTTAGTTGAAAATGTCATCATCTGCATTTAAAATAATAAATTAAAACCAAATACAACTTTTCACCAACTACTTGAGGATTAACCTTTAAGTCTTTGTAATCCTGAGGCCTTCTTAAGAAGTAATCCCTGGTAACATTTCATTTTGACCTTTCTTTAGACTTGAGATTGTATCAGAAGTGGCTGGGTTTCAAAAAAATCTACTTATTACTGAAGAAAAAAGACCTTGAATTTAGATGTATAGTTTCTCTGTGAATGGAAGCCTCATTCTCATTGTTTTGATTCCCAAAATTCTTTCTCAGTAACATTGTGTAGATTATGTATCTCTCAGCAAATTATTTCAGTGACTGTGGGGAATCAGCCCTCATTCAGTTACATGGTTTTGCTTGTAGCTGGGCTTATCTGTTTACTGTCCCCGTGGTACTCACTATGCTCTCATGTCACCAGGAAGAAGTAGTGACCTCTTTAGAGTATAGCCTAAGTGCTGTTATTGTTAGACAGGGTCATGCGTGACATTCCTGCAGGGTTAAAAACTATTTATTTATTAAAATATAGTATTTTCCATTTCTTATTCTACCTAGTGAAAAAATAGATAAAGGAAGTAATTCTAGGCACTTAAGAGTTGGAAGTATACAGCAGAAAATAAAAGGTGACTGTCCTTAGGAAAACTAAAGGCCAGGTTTAGTGGTAGCTCAAGATGGAGAAATTAATCCTCACAGCATGTTTCTTTTCTGTTTTTTTCTTTCAGATTCAAAAGACAACACATCTAGGGCAGGTTTATTTAGTGATGCAGAACAGAAGAAGAATTCAATAAAAATGTGGTTTAGTCCTCGAAGTAAGAAGGTTAGATACGTTGTGAGTAAAGTCTCAGCGCAAACCTCGACTCCAAAGGCCAAGGATGACAGAGCCCAGGAAGCCTCAGTGTATGAATTTGTTTCTGTAACGCCTCCTGAAACTGTTACTAAGAGGGCTAAAACAGCTTCTAGAACATCTGCAAAAAAGCAGCAGAAGAAAGTTACAACTGAGATCACCCAGGAGGGGAAATTAAGGCCAGCAACAGAAGATAGTAGATGTGGTTCCAAAGAGGAACTAAAAGAGGAGAGGCTTATTTCCTGTAGCCAAGCACCAGGTACAGAAAGTCCACAAGTAAATGGTGAAATAGACTTGTTAGCAAGTGGTACTGTTGCAGGATCTGAATGTTCAGGAAGTATGAATGAAATCTCTTTACCATTGGCTGAGCATATAGTTTCTCCAGACACTGTGAGCAAGACTGAAGAGACTCCTGAGAAGAAAATCTGTGTAAAAGATCTTCGTTCAGAAGGGCATAATGGAAATCACAAAGGCTGCAGCTGGCCTCCCAATTCTACTTCTAAGAATAATGGGAACAACATTTCAAGCCCCAGTAGAGATGCCATTAAGCCAACAGTTCTGGTTGACTCTTCTTCAGTGCCTTCAGACCAACTTCAAGTTGATATTACACTCAGGAGAAACAGTAACATATCAGATGACTCCCTCAACCTTTCACCGAGTACACCCCCACCTCTGCTGAGTAATTCAACTCACAGACAAATGATGTCAAACCCTTCCACAGTAAAGCTGTCACCCAGTATTGTGGCTGGGAAAAGAAATCACAGAGGAGAGACTTTGCTTCATATAGCTTCTATTAAGGTAGGATGCTTACTCTGAACTAACCCTATTTGTTTGCTGTACTATAACAAATACTTCAGCTAATAAGAGAAAAGATTTAATTTCTCTCACAATATTGGAAGTTTATGTCCATGTTGCTTTGAATTTGTTAAGGTAGATGTGTGTTGTGCAGCAAAGCTAGCTGTTCACCTCATCATTGAGAGGCAAGAGAGGAATGAGGGAAGGGGAGCCAGTGACTTGAAGACCTTATAAGATGGAGACAAGAGGTTGGGGTAAGGGGACACTGCCATTAGCTACACTCTGGGGATCCTGTACTCATGGAACAACTCCAATTTTTAGGGTTTTATCCGGTTATGTTTCAGGTGATTTTTGCTAAGCCTGACTTAGAAAATTAGTCCTTTTGGTCATCTTATCACATTTATAAAACATCTCCACATAAGCTATTATTGTGTTAATGCTTTCTAGACATAGCTATTAGTAATTACTATGCTCCATTCACCTTTACAAACTATGTAGTATGTTTCAGATAACACCATAGAGCAGAAGTAGCCACAGACTGCAAGTAAACCAATAGAAGTTGACATGCACATTCAAGTGGCTCACTCACAAATTAGATTATATTGTGTTGTTCTAGGCATGAGAAGAAATCACAGTTGAACAGATAGGAAAAAATAGTGGCATGATGGTGTCACAGTGACTTTTCTTCTTTGATGTGTTCATGATTGCTTTGTGTAAGTTTTCTCAATAGGCCATTTATTTTAAAAGTCTTGCCCAATTTAAAGTTGCCTGTTTTATTAGCAGATATTATTATTGTTATTATTTGATTGATTCTGATTTACTACACTTAAACATGCATTGAATTGTATTTTTTTAACCATTAATTAACAATCATACTCCTTAAAAATTTTATTATGAGCTGAATGTATACTCACACCTGTTTGATTTTTGATTGTTTTTATAATTCTGGGAAAGAAACACAGGGACATACTCAAGCATACAAGTAGCTCTGCTTTCAACTCCTGTGTTTGACTTGATATACATTATCTAGGATGAAAAATAAATCAGTGGGTTTATCAGCATAGTTTTCTTTTTATAAATAGTTTTCATTAACTTTTCACCTTAATTTTCTCATTTATAGTAAGAATGAATTGTCTAGCTATATGAGAAAGCTAAATACTATAATTCTGCTGTCTTATTTCAGCTCCATGCCCACCTTCTTCAGAAAAAAGATTTGAATAGGCCTTAATGGAGCAAGGAGCAGGGGGGAAAGTTCATTTTGCACTGGGAATTGAGATTTGATGACAGCAGCCAAAGCAAAGAAGGAGAAGGAGTGGGTTTTTGCAAGTTAAAGAGTAAGGCTTCCCGGGTCGCTGCTGAGCTTGTTACTTTCCCTACAGCACATAGGTAAATTTGCAGCTCCTGTGGTTCATGTACTTGTGGTGGTTAGTCTTGATTATCAGTCCTTTTGGAGCTGGCTCCAATAGTTCATACCTGTAATTCAGGAGGCTGAGGCCAACCTGGATTGTGTAGTTAGTTCAAGGCTAGCCAGGGCATAGTGAGGAAATGTGGACCAAGGTAACACTGAAACCCAGCAGGGCAGACTCCTCATTCTGGTTTCTCCTTGTCTGATGTCCAGATGCTTTTCAGAACTCCAACTCCTTTCAACTTTGCTGACCTCAATACACTTCTCTCTTTTGGGCTGGCTCCATACCCAGTCTGCAACTCTCCTTGACAATTATCCTTACATCTCCAAAATATGGGAGTCTCCAGCAAAATCCAGCCTTCACCTTTACAGCTCCATGCAGTGGCCTCTCTATGACTGCATGCAGGGCCTGCCTGCCACATGCTTAGCCTCAAAGGCTTTCTGTAATGGAGGAGGAAGATTCCACAACTCCTTTTCTGTATTCTTGACCTTAAAATCATATGGCAAAAGCCATCAAGTTCTGCTGCCTGCTCAGGCTAAAATGTAACTCTCTTGATGATGTATATTTGCCTAAGCTTTGACTTGATATTTTCTAAAATCCCTCAAGTTTTTCCTTTTACAGGTTGCAGGATTAAGTTGAGTGATGTCTTGCCCTGAGGTCACCAGTCCTTTTATTCCACTTGCAGCAAGCTTAAAAAAAAAAAAAAAAGTATCTCATTGGGCATCATACTCAGGTCCAACATTACATTTCCTGGTGCTCATTTCTTCTTAGACTGTACATTTTACATTGCTCTTAGCTTCATGTGCTCCTTTTCTTTTGTATGATGATCACTAGTAACCACAATACTAGACTGTCTTGAAATCTCCTCTGCCAATGCCATTAATCCAAAACTTTTCAATTTAGGTCCTGACAAATTTTTAGGACAAAGGCAGAAAGCAGCCACATTCTTTGCCAAAATATCACAAGAATGTGGCCAGCCAGTAATATTCTGCCCCTCTATGATCTTTTAAACTCGATGGACCTCACATTTCACATCACCCTCAGCACCATCGTTCATCTCCTGCTAAGATGGTCCATTAAGTAATGCTTAAAGCATTTAGCTTTTCTAGTCCTACGTCTCAAGTCTTCCTCATTCCTCCAAATAGCAACATGGTCAGGCCTATCACAGCAATACTCCAGTCCCTGGTACCAACTTCTGTTCCAAAGAGATCAGTGGTATTAGTAAACATAATTCTGTGTATCTCTGAGACAGATAGTAAGGGCTCTGACCTAAAAAATGGCCAGTCCATTGAATAAGTCAAGCTTTAAACTGACTATTGAGAGGCTGTATAACTACTGAATGCAGGGCCTGTTTAGGGGAAGTAAGTCACTGAGAGTGTATCCTTGCACTGGCTTTTTTCCTGTTATTTCTGCTCCTCTCTGCTTCCTTGCTGCCATAATGTGAACTATGCTACCTCTGTGCCATGGTAGACCAAAGCCCTATTAGCAAAATAAACCTTTCTTCCTCTAAGTTGTTTCTGCGTTGCAAAAGTAAGCACACAGAAATGATTGTACTTGGTGTCTGAGAAGTGTAAGAGGCTGACATTCATAATGCCATGCAGACATATCACATGTTAAGAGGACAACCTGAAGGCAAGGTGCTGAGAATCTAAGAATTCTAATTCTGGTTAGAGAGACACTCACTGAGGAGGATCTGCTTCAGGGAGGTGTGGGGGGCGGTGCTTTGCAGCTCATACTTCGAGGTAGGCCTGCCTGTTTCCTTTATACTAGGGTCATGAGAAAGGATAGAACACACAAGCACACTGGGATCTGTGATGTGTAGATTTCATTTCTAGAGTACCACATGGAGTCAGCATCTAGCTTAGTCAATTGTCTACCTCTCCCTTTGTAATACTAGTAACTTTTTGTTACTGATGAGTTGTCAGGATTATTTATTAAATTCTAAGAAGTCAGAGAACTGCTTATTATGTTGTAGAACTCCATTCCCAAAGGTCATTTTGTTCTCTCTTTTTAAAATGACATTTAATTGAGGAATGGGGCAGCTATCTGGTCATCTGGTTTCAATGGAAAAGCTTAGCCATGATGTGTAATTTTTATTGTACTTAATTGTACTGTCCTATAGTTTTTATATGACTTTTTTTAGTGATGTTTTTGAAGAGCCAATCTTCTAATAGGGAAAAAGAATTTTGTTTGCAAGCTTTCGAAAAGTTACTTTATATTGCTGGAATTGCACATATTCACAGTATGTGAGACCATATAAAGAATTTTTCTTTTTACTGCAAAGTTGCAGATACATAAATTGACTTCAGTACACACTCCTTTATTTATGCCTTTAAAATATTCCTTGAAAATGCCAAAGCATTTAAAAATGTCTTATAAGTTTTCATAAATACTTTCTTTAGATAATTTTTTTTTTCCAGGGCATTAAGGAAGTCACAATTATTCTTTTAAGTTGTAAGGAGTGAGAGAGTGCTTCTCCTAAAAAATAATAATAATAATAATTCTGTTAGAGAAGAAAGTAATTTAAAGTAACAAGAAGCAGAAGCTAATTTATTTTCTGGAAACTTGGTCGGTGCAAACTATCCAGTTACTGTGGACCCTTCCTAACTATCATAATTGTATTTATGTGCATGACATTAAATTTACATGAAGGAGAAAGATGATAATAAGACACACTTTTAAGTATTAGGAGGAGAAAGCAGCTTAGGTGTAGAAAGCAGCAGTTGGCTAGTCAGCTGTACGTTTTAGGGTGGACTGTTAATGGAAGGCCCACTTGTGATAATCTTGGAAGGGACAGGAAAGCCAGGCAGGGCACTTAGGAAGCAGTGTCCTCATGTCTTTACTGCTGACACTCATTTCCTATTGGTCTTGCACATGTGCCTTATGTTGCTCACTTGTTTCTAGTGTTTTCTGGGCCTCTTAGGTTATCCTGTTCTGCTTGTTTGTTTGTTGATAAAGAATTAAAGGAGATGAAGTTTTGAGAATTTGTGTGTGAGTGTACAGTTTTGTGGATGCATTCCTGTTGAAGGTGGGGTAGATGTGTGCTTCTGGCAGTTTATCTATACAGTATTCAGGGTCATTTAAAAGAATTCAAATTTGTATCTTGTTAGAGCTTCCTGAATTGGTTTGGAACTTGAGTATCAAACAAAAGCTACTGAATTGTGTTAATTTGTACAGGAAGTATAGAATTTGTACCGTAGGTGTTTGAGGCTAGTATTTCTTAAAGTTCTAACTGGGCAGTCTTTTTTTTCATATATTAATTATACATTGTGATACATATTTCGTAATGACATTTCATATAGTATCTAACATACTTGAGTTGTCTCTCCATATTCTAATTTCTAATTTCTTTCCTGTTGCTGTGAACATCATAACAAAAAGCAGCTTAGGGTCAGAAACATTTGCTTCTCCCTAACCTCCTGTTTCTGTCCATGGCTGAGGACAGGGCAGGAACTCAGGCAGACGTCATGGAGGGATACTGCTTACTTGCTTACTTGCACTCTGGCTCATGCTGAAGTTTTGTACAGCTCTGGCTTATCCCTGTGCCTGGGGATTGCTCCATCTCTGGTGAGTCATCGATCCCCCCACCCCTCTGTCATCTATCAAGACAGTTTCCCACAGGCCAATCTGAGGCAGTTCTTCAGCTGAAGTTCCCTCTTTTAGGTGACTCAAGGTTGTGTCAAAGTTAACAATAAAAACAGAGGATATTTTTCCTTCCCCTTTTCTCCTTCCCACGTCTCAATAGCCCTCTCCATTCCCTTACACAGTTTTGCTTCACTTCCATGTCATATTGTACATATGTAATTTTATATATGTATATAAAATCCATATAAATCAAGGATCCACAAGTGAGAGAAAATATGATATTTGAGACTTTTTTCTCTAATGTGATTATCACCATTTGCATCCATTTTCCTGTATGTGACATAATTTCTTCATTATGACTGAATAAAATTTCATTTTACATATATACATCTTATTAACCCATTTATCCATTTTTGTATTGACATTTTGTATCTACATAGGTTGATTCCATAAGTTAGCTAATTTGAGTAGTACTACAACAAATATTAAAAAATATCTCTGAAATGTGTTGACTTCACATTTCATGGAATTTACTTGGAGTAAATACTGAGGAGTGGTCAAACTGAGTCACATGGCTATCTTAGTTACTGTTTTATTGCTGTGAAGGGACACCTTGACCTAGGCAATTTATAAAGCAAAGGATTTAATTTGGGCCTTGCTTACAGTTTCAGAGGCTTAGTCCATGTCTATCATGGTGGCAGCATGGGGAGGGGGCCATTGCAGAAGACGGGCAGGCATGGCACAACAGTGGTAGCTCAGAAACTACATCTTATTCAGAAGTGTGTGTGTGGGGAGAGACATACACAGAGAGAGAGAGATAGAGGAAGAAGAAGAGGAGGAGGAGGAGAAGGGAGGCAGGGCTCCTTTCTATGGAAACAGACTGGGTTTGGCATAGGCTTTTAAACTTCAAAGAACCCCACTTCACCCCCATGTCCCACCTCATCCTAGAGATCATACCTTCTAATTCTTCCCAAAACAGTTATAGCAACTGGAGGCCAGATATTCCAGTAAATAATCCTATAGGACCTTCTCATTCAAATCACAGTAACTAATCTTTTTTAATTTTCTTCCATTGTCTTATTTTTGCCTTTATGTGTGTGTGTGTGTGTAGGTAAGAGGACAACTCTGAGGAGTTTATTCTCTTCTGTGTGTTGGCTCCTGGTGTTAAGCCATGCTAAGATGGTGACAGACACCTTTAGCCACTGAGTTGTCTCGGGCCCACTTGTTAGTTGAGGATGACAACTGATTTCCATTATTGGACTAACTTACCTTCCCAACAGCAGTGTGTAAGGGTTCCCCTCTCTGCATTCTTATCAGTCTTTTTTCATGTTTTCAAACTAGGAATCTCAATGTTTTAATTTGAATTAAAAACTTATGCCTAGTGATTTTGAACTATTTTTGTATTTATTGATTATTTGTCCTTTATTTTTTTAAAGATCTTGGTCTATATTTTTAGCTCATTTATTGATTGGGTTCTTTGATTTCTTTTTTTAAAGATTTGTTTATTTTTATTTTACATGTGTAGAGGTTTTGTTTGCTTGGATATCTGTGTGCACAAGCCAGAAGAGAGTGTTGAATACCTCAGAACTGGATCTTCAGGTGGTTGTGAGCTACCATGTGGGTGCTGGGAATTGAACATGGGTCCTTCGGAAGATGAGCCAGTGCTCTTAACTGCTGAGCCATCTGCCTCTGTAGCCCCAGGTTGTTTGATTGTTTGTATTTTTTCCCTGAGTTTGTTATATTTTGTAGATATTAATCCTCTGTTAGATGTTAGCGAAGATTTTGTTCCCTTCTGTATGCTATGTCTTCATTTGATTCTTTGCGGAAGCTTTTTAGCTTCGTTTAATTTCATTTGTTAATTCCTGGCATCATTTCCCAGGTGACTCATCTTTTTTAGAAACTTCTTACCTATTCCTGTTTTCTATATTTTTTTCTCTAAGAGGATCTATATCTTTTTTCTATTTTGAACTGAATTTTGTACAGGGTGAGAGATAGGATATTTAATTTAATTAATTCTCTTACATGTGGACGTCCGTTTTTTAAATATCACTCACTGAAAGACTGTCATTTCTGAATATTTTGGTTTCTTTGTCACAATTCAGGTGTCTGCAGGTCTGTGGTGGGTTCTTAGCCTGTTGATCAGTGCCAGTTTTTGTGTCAGCATTGTGTGTGTGTGTGTGTGTGTGTGTGTGTGTGTGTGTGTACTTTGGGTGCTGCTACCATGCCTTAGTTACTGTGTATATAGCTCTATGCAGTCTTTTGCTAGTACTATTCTCTTATTCTCTTTTTCCTCTGGTTCTGTACCTCCAGCATTGTCCATTGTGCTCAGGATATTTTGGTTTCCCATGGTCTTTGCTAGCTCCAGATGGATTTTAGGATTGTTTTTTCTATTACTTTTAAAGCAAGATTTGTTTTTATGCATATGTGTGTGCATGTGTGTGTGTGCGTGCGTGTGTGTGTGTGTGTGTGTGTGTGTGTGTGTGTGTGTGTGTGTGTGGTGATAGTTTTGCATGTGAGTGGAGGTTCCAGAAGAGGGCATCAGATGACCTGGAACTACAGCTGTAGGCAGTTATGAACTTCCTGATATGGGTGCTGGGAACCAAATTTTTGTTCTCTGTAAGAATAGTAGGCACTCTTAACAAATGAATTTCTCTAGTCCCCCTTTTATTTTTGTTTCAGTGAAGATTGTTTCAGTGGGATTGCATTGACTCTGAATTGTTTTTCATAGTCTAACCGTTTCCAAAATATTCAATATTTCAATCAGATGAAATGTATTTAATCTTTTCCTTTAGGCTATTAAAATTTTATCAGTTGGTTGCTTTAAAACATTTTAATATGTTGCACATGGATTTTAAAAAATACACTTTAGGCTACCCTCTAAAGATGCTTTCTATTTAAGAAGTAGCCCCAAATATGGAAGTAGAAAACGAAACTGTGTGGGCTGAAAATGGTCCAGTTCTTGACAGTATTCAGGGCTTAGATTCTCAGCACTGCAGAAACCCAGGTGCGGTAGCTCTGGTGGTTGTCATTATGTTATGATAAATAGGTCACTTGGTGGGGAAGGGACCTAGTGAGAGATGCAGGGCTTCAGGAGAGAGACACACAGGCTGGGCTCGGTGGAGGGACTTTATTAAAGAGTAAGGAAGGGGAGGGGGAGAAGGAGGGGGTCAGGGACTTGGGCCCTCTGGCAAGGGGAAGAAGGGAAAGAACAAGAGAAAAAAGGGGAGGAAATCAGGACTGGGTGGGCTGGGTTATTGCTATTGGCCATGGCTCCAGGAAGAAGGTCAGAACCCTAACAGCTGTAATCCCAGCACTCCCTATGTATGTAAGGTCAGGAGGCTCAGAAGTTCAAGATTATCTTTGATTGAATAGGGACTTCAAGACTAGTCTGGGTTATATTGTACTGTGTGTGCCTCAATAAAAGTTTTTAAAACACAAAATTTGGGACCAGGCATATTGGTGCAAATCTTTAATTCCAGCACTTGGGAGGAGGCAGGGCAGGAAGATCTCTGAATTCAAGGCCAGCCTGGTGTACACAGTGAGTTCCAGGACAGCCTAACCCTACATAGACTCTGTGTCATAGACCCAACCTCAAATGTGTGTGTGTGTGTGTGTGTGTGTGTGTGTGTGTGTGTGTGTGTGTGTACATAGAAGCCATGAAGCCAAGGCAAATGTTATAGCTGGGGGTGGGGGAGATTTAAATGACTTCTGTACTCTTAACCAAGTAGAGGTACAAATACGCTTCAGTAAAGAAAATGGGCTGAGTTACATTTGGATAGGAGTGTGAGTCTGGTATGTGGTGGTACAGTAGGATAGGATGCATGTAATAATGATGTCTATACATTTTAGAAAGCGAGGAGATTCTGAATGCTTTCATGTTTGAGTTAAGAAGTAATCGGGAAGTATATTGAGCCTATGGTTGGAAGATTACAGTCTTCCTTAAAGAAGGAATTAAATGCAGCATGTTTTATTTGCATGCGAATTTTATTTACCCAGCATTTTCAAGTAGGCTAAATCTCTTTGTGGTTTTTGTTTGTTTGGTTTTTTATTTTTTTGGTTTTTTTGTTTTTTATTGTCATGAACTCAAGTCTTTTTTACCCTAAAAGAGCTAGTTTATAGCTAGAGAGTCTTTAGAAAGGCTTTGAGGGTTGACCAATACTTTGATTAAATAGGTAGTCAAGTATGGCAGATGGATGCCAGATCCTTCCTCCCACATTGAGTACGGAATGCATGTGACAATGAAACTGCATTGCTAGGTAGTTTGGAGATTGTGTTTCTGGGGAAAGGAATAGACAGGAGGGTTGGGGGTGTTAGAGAGATTATTCAAGCTTAATTCTCAGCCTTATCTCCTTTGCCAAGGCTCTCTTTTGTTAAAGGTTAACAACAGAAGGGATCTTACTTTTTATATCTACCTTCCACTCACCTATGTTAGAACTTTGTTAGCTAGAGATATATAAGATAGAGAAAGCTCAGAACTGGAGGAGACTTAATTTTATGAATATTGTCTGCTGGTCTTTTACTTCATCTTATTTCTCTTATTCTCAACATCTTGTTCATCTCCTTCGAAATCAGGCTCTGATGCTACCATAAAGCAATTGCGGTTATTTTTTCTCTCTTCCTTCTGCTTTCGCTGTGCTAGTGAGCCACTGTGGAAAGTCACTGCGGATCTCTAGATTGCTGGTCTAGGAAGAAGAGAAAGATGGAAAACTAGTCAGCTAGTGAGAAAGATATGTAAGGAAATGCATGGATTTGTTGGAAGCTGCCTTTTCTACCATCCAGTTAATTGATAATGGGTAATGGTTTTAGTTTCAAAGTAGAGCATAAAAATTAAATGCTAATCTTGTATGTTGTATGATTGTTTCTCTTAATCACTTTCCTGGCATTTTAAACAGAGCAACTGCTTCTGCCATGAAGATACCTTTGGTGCAAATAAAGTGCATATAAACTAAATTAGTGACTCGGGTACATGGAGGAACTGCCAATAAAGCAGTACTTTTTGGCTGTTTTAATGACTAGTTTGTTGGCTGTAAATAGCTTTGTTTATTTTAATGCTCAAAAATTATTTTTATATAGGTTCAAAGTTATGTATTTACAAATGAAATAATGACTTGAAGTTTAGGATACTCTCTGGCTGGAGGTCTTCATTTTGTATCTTGAACTAAATTTTTAATGTGGATTGCTAGCAATATTCAAGTACAGACAAAATGATTTGGCATCTCTGGGCCTTAGAGACATAATAATTCTTGGCTCATGGGTAGAAGTCAGAGTGTAAGGGGAAAGATTGGTTTAATTTGAAGAAGACAGAATCTTTAAAACAAAGTCTCAGTAGCTCATTTAGTTCATGATATATTTTAATGTCCTTTTTTTTTTCTTGTTATTCTACCAGGGCGATATACCTTATGTTGAATACCTATTGCAAAATGGATACGACCCAAATGTTAAAGACCATGCTGGATGGACACCGTTGGTAGTTTGTCTTTGTGTATCTTTATAGTGTTGTGGATCTCTGTTTTTTCATTTTGTTTATGCTTATGGTTCTAGTTTATGGTTTTGTGGTTGTTCATATATCATGCTCTGCCACCTACATGTGTTAGTCTGAAGAATTTATGTTTTTACCAAGTATGAGAAGACAGTTATTTTTTATCTAGCTGTTTCTGTTGTGACAGGAAAGTAATTGGCTACCTTTTGAGTACTTCTGGATAGAGGAGTGAGTCCAGCTTCTCTGCATTGTTGGAAGCCAGCTCATGTGTGGCGGCGGTAACTGCTAGTGCAGCATTGCATGCCAGTAAAACCAGATAGATTCTGGTTTCATGGAGCAGAGTAGTTGGAAGGATGGAATGTAATGAACAGAGGGGTACTTAGATCTTGCCTCAGACTTTATCCATTTTCAAATTGAGGCAGTAGCAGTAGAAGACTTTATCATTAACATTTAAAACATTTCGACATAGGCTAATGAAGACAATAAATGTTGGATTAGATGTAACCACAAAGCATCCACAATGGTGGGGGGTGCCTTTATCTTACAAACTAGAATTTCAGCACAGAAATGAGACTCATTAGTCCAGGAGCAATAAATGGCTTGAAGGTACAATAGATAAATATGTAATATTTTATGTGTTAGAATAAATATGCACTATACATAAAATGACTTCTTGACAAATTCTTAAGCCAAGAGGGCTTAATGTGGATTCAGTCCATTGTTCCAAGGCTTCCTTCCTTTGTCACTAGCCCATCATTTCTTTCTGTTTAGAAAGCACATTTGAAAGCCGCCCTTTCTTACCTCTGTTGCTACTGACACCAGGTACCCAATAGTGTCCACCAGCAAAGAGGACATGCCTTGTAAATCATCCTAGGATGTCACTTTGCTGGGTGGTTAATTGTAAACATTGGTGTATAGTTTGGTATATGGATTGAAGCACTGAATTCTCAGCTTTGGAGAATTCCAGATTTGTATATGATCTGGTTGTTGTACATTAAAAGTTTTTCTAATGTCATAAAATTACCGAATAAAAATTTAGCAGTTATAGTTGCTTTAAAGCACATTTTTTAAAGGAAAAGCATGTGATTCAAGGCTTGTCCTTTCCCAAAGTACAACGATTTTTATCACAGTGTGTTTTACTATGAAAATGACAATTATTGACTCTTGACTGTCAATAGCCTAAGGTTTGATAGTAATTACATAAGAATAAGTTTACTAACTTGATGTTCTCATTTAGTTTTTCAAAGTGTATTTATTAATACACTTGTTCCTTCCATCCTCTTCCCACTTCCCTCTTTAAAACTCATTTTTGATTAGCATGAAGCCTGCAGTCATGGGCACCTGAAGATAGTGGAGTTGCTGCTCCAGCATAATGCTTTGGTGAACACTACAGGCTATCAGAATGACTCACCACTCCACGACGCAGCCAAGAATGGGCATGTGGATATAGTCAAGGTGTTACTGTCCTATGGCGCCTCCAGGAACGCTGTGTAAGTAGTTGCCTACAACTTTCTAAATGGATTTATGTTCCTAGATGAAAGTATGTATGAAGCAATAACTGCCTAGGTTGGCATTTTGGTCTCTTGTCTTCCACAGCTGAAATTAAATGTGAGTAAGAGTGAGCCTACATGTTAGAATCAACATTCATGCTCTTTTCCTCAAAAGTTGCTCATTTGTAGACTTACTCTCTTCAGAAACAATATCAAACCCATTTAGAAACCTTGATTTCATAGACATATTCACTTAGTTGTTTATATTCTGTAGACTGAATCATACTTAATGAAAATTAAATATTTAATTTTTTATATTTAATAACAATTAGACAGTTAATTTTTGTGGTACTTAATATTTTAGACTCATTTTAAGTATTCTGTTAGCTTCTTCTGCATATTAGTTCAACAAAAGTTAAAGTGTATAAGAATTCAGATATTGGGCAAGTGCAGTTGAATTATTGCCCAGATTTTTCACATTATTTAAATGAGGCTCTGAGCAAATTGTTTTGCAGTGTCAGGGCACAGAGGAGCATTAGTGAATGCTGGCATCTGCATCTTCGAGCTGCTATTGTCAGGAGTATTGCAGGCAAGTGCCGTATGCAGATTTTTATATCTTTAATCTGTAACTTGGCTCCTGTCTCCCTATATGTTATTTTACTCTTCAGTTAATTAGGTAGTTGAAAGGAAAGTGCAAGAATTGCTTCTCTGCACTCTCATTACTTTTGTAGGCTTCAAAAGAGCCCACCAAAAGCCTTACCCTTGGTAGAAAGATATGTAAGAACCACAACATGCTGCACATTCTCTGACTTGTAATTTTTAATAGGTAACTGCTTAACACGATTGAAAAACAAATTACTAATGAAGAAAATAACATACCCTGGTGCTTTTAGCTTCAGCAAGTGGATCAGCCCTTCATTATTTTCCATCATGAGCTGTAAGGCATTTGGATCAAATTCTTGGGGAAATTTTGTGTGTGTGAATGTGAATGTGAGCATGGTTTTGTTATTTTTCTGTCTCTCTGTGTGTATTTGTATAAAGGAATCTAAAAGAGGTATTATCTAACTATGTTAAGACCTTACAGAGATGACCCTCATGTGGGTGCAGTAAGCCATTTGATAAAGCAAGTGGTTGCTTAGGTCAGGTGAAATCTAGTAGTTGCCATCCTAGGGTTCTTAAATCAGCCATGACTACTTTAATGAATGGAATACTGGTCATGGTGTTAGGGAATCCAGCTTTTATTTGTGACTCTATTATTGACTTTATAGCCGCAGGCAGGTTAATTTCTGTGCTTTGGTGTCCTCACCTATAAAACATGGGTGCTGCCTGCTGCTTTTCTATTTCTTCAGAGCATAGTGAGGATTAATGAGCCAAAACACAGAACCTGTCTTGTGGTTTGTACACCATGATTCTTCACTGTACTGTGAGGACTCATTAATATACAAGGAGTGGACATGAGACAGGGAATGAGTCTGTTCACAGGTGCTTGCTCAGATCAGCTGCCATTTTCTAGTAAGTGGCCTGACCTAGCAGAGTGACACAATTAGATATAGTTAAGCACTGTCTGGTAGACCTTTTCACATTAAAGGAAATGTTTGTGTCAGTGTCTGGTGTTTGTGAGCCAGTAGCCTTCTACATCCATTAAACACTTGGAAACCACTACTCTGAAACAGAATCTTTAAAGGTGCTTAATTTTTACTAATATAAATAACCACATGTGTCCTGTGACTCTTGTGTTGGTCAAGTGGTTGATACAGACTGGACAACTGACGAGGAGGATGTATTTGGCAGCAGAAGTTGAGATTGATGTTGGATAAAGGATGACAGATAGATTTATCCTCTGAATTCATGCTGTCACCTTAGAACAGTTTGAAATATGTTGTGAGGAAGGCATGTTATTCCTCCTTTCCAAATATGGAGCCTGTGCTTGGTCTGCTGTTAAGAACTTTTCCTTGGATGGACATTGCATTCTCAAGTAGAAAAATATTATATGGACCAATGGACCTATTAATTGTCTTCCTGCCCTAGTAAATTTTTAACAGAATGAATCCTCTACGGCAAAGATAACTGTTTTATAACATTTAAAAAAACATGTTGCTCCTTTGAAAGATTGTGCTTTTGCCTGCTCACAGCAAGCAAAGCGATGTGAAAAATTAAGTCTTTGTGATTGCAGTTTTATAGTTTTTCATAAAGGATTCCATTCATCTTCTCTCTTGACAGTCTGTCATGCCCCGTAGGTTTAGTTTTAGTAAAGATGTCTAGCTTATGTTTTTGCATATTGGGTGATTTGCACATGTTAAACATAAATTTTTGTTTGCTCATCTCACCTTATTTTTTCCTGTTGCTGCAACTGATTCAAGGCACAGCTGTAGGTATGTGTCTACCATGTCACTCCTGTATGAGAAAGGACATTAAAGGATTTTATTGTCTGAACACTTCCTTTTGCTTATAGCTGAAGCATTAAACACCTCAACTTAACACTTCAATAAATGAAGCTCATTTATGTAATCAGTCTTGATGATAAGGAAGAATCCTGGCTAAGGATAGGATTTTTAGTTCCTGTCTCTCATACTCTTTTATGTTTAGATGGTAACATATAGGAAAATGAACATTTCTGCTTATTTTCATTAAAAAAGCATTCCTTTATATATTTTCCCTTAATCATGTGAACTATTATTATAAAATCTACATGAAATGTATCATCAAATGAGAAAATTATAATATGATTAGCACTCCAGGCATAGTTTACCACGTTTTCTTATTTTTATTCTCTGTCTGCTAACAGTGCAAATGCAGTAGTATTAGTGGTCACTGAGCTAGCACTATCTGCTAAGTGCCGTCTTAAGGACTTTGGATGTATTAATCCATTAGATCTTCCTAATGGTCTTAGGAAACGACTTTTATCAGCCCCATTTCACAGGTGTAAAACAGGCAGTAGAGGTTGAATTAATGTGTGTAAGTCCACACAATGACCCTAGACCAAAACTTGAATTTGAGCAGTGCTTCTCCGTAACCCAATATCTAGCTATCATGCACTACCATACATGATACATAACCCTAACCCTAACCCTCCTGCTCACACTTGTTTAGAGAACAGGGTCTTGTTGCTACAGGAGAAGCATCCACCCTTTAACATTATGGCTCTTTCTTTCATCATCAGGCTTATATAGCTCCTGTTTCTCTGCCCCCTTATTTCTTGTGGTACACACGTGTGCTCTGTCTCTCCCCTCTCCGCCTTCATCTGTTTCCCCTCCTTTTCACATTTTCAGTATTGTGAATTTTCTAGACTGCCTCACAGTCCCTGCATATCTCTCTCTGCTTAGAGTACTCTTATTCTGCCTCTGTACTCCTTTCTAGGTCTGGAAAGTTCTACTAGACTTACAAATTCTCCCAGTGTGCTTCTCTCATTAAATTCTGTCAAGATGCAAACTACTCTGTGTCACTGGTTCCTTAGTGCCTAAAAGAGAGGGAAAAATCCACCTTGCTGAATGAATATTTTCAAACTGATTACAGTGCCTCCTTCATGTGAGTTTGCACATACTCTTGGTGTGTAAACTACATAAGGATCCCTTATTATATCCCATAGACACACATGTGATATTTATTTCCATAAAGTCTACTAGACTGTTTTAGAAATATTGATTTCCAGGTTTTTTTGTTTGTTTACTCGGTATTAGGTAGCAAAGCACAGTAACTTAGGAATACTCAGTTCTTCTGAGAAGAGTTGAAAAATGGAAACTCCTTAACTTTGTCTTTAAAATTTT
Source organism: Sigmodon hispidus (assembly GCA_004025045.1). Lineage (NCBI taxonomy): Eukaryota > Metazoa > Chordata > Mammalia > Rodentia > Cricetidae > Sigmodon > Sigmodon hispidus. The sequence goes on along the minus strand of PVIH01000430.1, from coordinate 34,164 downwards.
TTAGATGGAATGTATTTTCTAAATTGTGTTTTAAATTCCAGAGAGAGCCAGGCATGGTGGCTCATATCTTTAATCCTGTCACTTGGGAAGCATAGGGAGACAGATCTCTGTGAGTTTTAGGCCAGCCAAGGAAGGCTACAAGGTGAGACCTTATCTTATCTATAAGCAAAAGACAATAAAATTCTCTAATGTTCTTTCTCATATGGGAGTGACATGGTAGACACATACCATGAAACATACAAAAGCATAGGAAAAGGTCCAATAAAATGGTTTATGGCATTGAGGAAAGGCACCTGCCTGTAGGCCTGCTTGGCATGAGATCCGTCCATAGGGCTTAGGTATGGAGGAGAAGAAAAGCCAGCTCCTGTCAGTTGTCCTTTGGTCTCCATACGCTCTCACACACAAATAAATGAATCTAATAAAAATATCAAATCCTTAAAGTAAAATTTATGGGGGCAATTAGTAGGGGCAGACATATACTAGAGGAAATGAAATAGAAAAACCTGCTAATATACTGTGCTATAAATCAATAGGAAAAAATTAATAAAAAAAGATAGTGTTTTGGTCAGTAATCATTTGATATGCTTCAGTAACTAGAAAAACAGAATTTTTTAGAAGAATTTCTAATGCATGAAGAATATTAATTATTTGTAATCCTTTGAAGTTCACTGAATTTTAAGAGGTTTTTTGATATTAAGAGGTTTTTTTTTGGCATTATAGGAATGGTTAGAAGTGATACATAAGGAAGTTATTAGTATATTGTCAGGAAGTATACATAATTTTATAAATCTGTATTCTGAAAATACTCAATTATTGCTGCTGTTGCACCGACCCAGACACACTTCCTTTCCAATTGCAGAGTTGTGCTGTCTCCTCCTCTCACGTGCATTGCCTTCTGCCTGCTGATTGTACCAGTTTCTTCTCTTGTATTTACCATCACACATGCTTGGACAGTGAGGAGAGGTCAGCCCCCTACAAGTAGGCTTTTTCATCTGGCGCATACATTTCAGCAGCCATATCGCTTATTTCCTCCTCAGGCTCTTCACATTCATCTACCACATGTCAATTTCCAGTCTTGGCCCAAGGCCATTTCATTTGCCAATGTGTATTCTTTACCTACATTTCAGCCCATTACTTTGTTTAATATATGCTTGATCAGTTTTCTATTTATTTGTTGAGTTAGTATTTGCTTTTAGTAGTTTATGGAGAAGGGAATGTTCTGTACACCCTATTCTTCTAGATACTTGATGAGAGCGTTAAGGCTTATGTGTCATGCCAGAAAATAGGCAGTGGTGCTTTTATATTTAGAAATGAATCATTGTGCCCTCTCCTTGTCCTTTTTAATAAAATAATAAAGTTGTAATCTTCAAAAAAAAAAACTTGTTTATATGATGATGGGGAATAATTTACCATTGTTCTAAATAGCAGTCACAGTGTTAGTGACTCGCATATGCAATAGTGTGTTACTTTTCCTTCAGATACCTATTTTTCACAAAAGGAATAAATAATTGAATTTTAAATTAATTTTTTACACTATACCTATAGCCTGTGCTAATCCATTTACCATGGAAAGAAAGCACAATTTTATGTGTCTACATAATAAAAGTGGAATATACCTCATATACCTCATCTTTGCTTGCTGTGGTTAAGTTTCTACTTATAAGACTGTATCTGTAGTTGATAAGAAAACACAAAATACGACAGAATGCTGTAGGCCATGTCTTTTATGAAGCAGGATTGGACTTAACCTCTAGAACCTGTGGAGACTAACAGATGTCACATGTCATTCTATAATTTATATGTAATAAATATCTTATAAAGATGCTGCTAGACAGTTTGTAAAGAAATTCTTCAGAATGCAAGAGTAGTTGACTGCTCCAGACCATTTATTTGTGTGGAAGTCTGTCATAGGTGCTTTTATGTTGTGAAGTACTTTCATTTAGCATTTTTTCATGTTGTTGTCATAGGGGACTTTTACTATGCTGATGTCGTCAGTTATTAAGTTCACTACACTAAGGTTTTTCTCTGAAGTCTGAATCCACTTGTACTTGTTCAAAATTGTTAGAAAGTCATGTGTGCTGTGTGTGTTTAAATAAAAACATATACTATGACTTTGTTTATACATTTTTTCAGTTGGTTTAAGAATTAGAATCTTGAGTCTTCAAGTCAGGCTTCCTATTTTGTGGTTGTTATTTATAGCATATGTATATGAGGAGGCAGTATAGGTGATATTCGAGCATAATAGAGTATGAAATTGGGAAGTCTCCTGTAGAGTGGATGAGATCTTTTTGAAATGCTCTGACATTACTTGCTCTAACTGTAAGCAGTGGCACACTGTTGTAAATCAGGAACCTAAAATGCAGTAGTCACCTTTTACCTTGGCTAGAGAAAGAATGTTGCCAGGGAAAGGTACATGGTGTGGACCGGGGCGTAGAGGGGTAGAATATTTTACCTGAGAATACAGCCTTGTCACTGTTTATTCAGCACTGCTGAAAGCAGACAGAGCAGCCGAGCCTGGTGGTCTGGAATAGCTGTCATGAGAGATTTGTTGTGGCTCATTTCTTATCTTAATCCACTAGCTCTCTCTTTCTCAAGATGCCATTATAATAGCTTTCACTAAAGTCATTGACTCAGAGAGGCTTAGATTATGTGTGTGACTTCTGTGACTTATCAAAGTTGACAATTTTCTTCTTACCTTAATGTTTCATTCTTTTTCCTTTAAGATATTTTTCTATACACTCAGTTTGGTATAGTATCTTGTTAATATTTTTGTCTCTCATTTAACACACTATATTTTAACTTTTTTTGTGTGCTTGGGATCAAATTGAGAGTATTGTGCATGTTTGACAATTATTGAACCACTGAGTTATATACCCAGCCCTTATGAAATTTAAAGGAATATCCTTAAAAACCGTAAGCGATTACAAGAGACAATTTAATTTTAAAAGCATACTACCACAGTATGATTATATTAAAATATTCTCAAATTGTAAAGAAGAGAAATGGTTGACCAGGTATTGTAGCTTTAACAAATTATTTACAATGAACTTGTTAAGCATGAACTGTATTCAGTGTTACTGAGTACATGAGGCAGATGTGACCTGCATAGATCATTAGAACCTGTTGCTCTGTCTTATAGTCTATGAAATGATGGGATCATACTTTGATCTTTGAATTCTCTTCTAGTATATCATGCTGTGATTTATAAAGGTGCATGCATTCAGAAGTATGCATCAGGCTGGTCTCTGAACCAGATTAGTTTGCTTTGCAGTGGTCCAGATTTATTTAGACTAGATTGAATACACACACATGCATGCATGCATGCATACAAACCTCCACACACATACACATTGTTACACATATATGAAAGTAGTGCATCCATTACTTTGTTCTGTGGTACAGTTTTCCTTATAGTGGATTCTGATGGCATTTGTATGGCTGCATCTGAATTTGTATTTGTTTATATATAGACAGTAACACCTACACTAGCTGTAGTAAATGATTTATGTTTGCACATGAAAGCATCTCACCCATGGTGATTAATGTCTAGGAAATATTAGGAAATAAAAATATGAATACAACGAATACAGAATTGTGAAACATTCAAATGTAAGTTATATTCTGTTAAAGATACTTCTTATAATTATTGGCATCAAAATGAAATTTCTATTTAAAAATTAAATTTTTAATTTAAAGTATTTTTAGAGAATATATTTGATCATATTATTTTCCCTTCCCCAATTCCTCCCAGAGCTTACTTACCTCCCTACCCACTCAAGTTTTGCTTCTTGGATTGTTTGCATTTGTTACTGTTTTTTCTGTTTCATTGATGTCAGTCCTGGCTTTAATTTTTTCTTACCTCTACTCTTGGTGTTCATGTCTTACTATTGCTCCAGAGCTTTCAGGTGTCGCTGAGTTTCTAGGATACGATCTCCTCAAGGATTTGATAGAGGCACTTGTGCTATGAACTTGCCTCTTTAAATTGCCTTGGTGTCCTGTTGGTTTGGGTGTGCTGTGTTTTCATTTTCATTCAATTATAAAAAGTTTTAAATTTCCTTCTTGATTTTTTTTTTTTTTTTTTTCCATTTTGTAGTGAGTTGTTCAGCTTCCAAGAATCTGTGTCCTTCAGTGGTTTCTACTGCTGATAGCCAGGTCTCTGTGCTGGTCAGACAGGGTGCAGGAAGTGTTATTTCAACTTTCTTTTGTCTATTAAGGTTTACTTTCTTTTTAGATTTCAAACTCTTTAATTGTTTTTTGAAAATCAATATCAAACATTTTATAAAGAAGAAAAACATTCAGAATAGATAACAAAAAACTCATATAGTAATAAAACTTCTCTTTTCTCTATAATACATGAAACATAAAAAATAAAATCTAAAGCTCCTCAAGCCAGATTAGGCTCAGCTACAGATAAAGAAAGCACAGTAGGTCACAGCTAATGCCAGTGGATGCACTATGGCCACCACAGATTTCTGCTAAGCAACCCTTCTGCAGTCAAACCACAAGTTTTGTTTTGTTTTGTGTGTGTGTATGTGTGTGTGTGTTTTAAGACACATCTTTATTTACCCATCATCTTTCAATGAAAAAACAATGTTTTTGTAATGAGTAAGTATATCCCCTGCTTATCCTTCTGGGTTTGTGAGACCTCACCAGGAGGATACTCTCCAAATCCATCCATTTGCCTGCAAATTTTAGGATATATCATTTTTCTTACTGCTGAATAGTACTCCAGTGTGTAGATGTACCACAGTTTCTTCAGTTGAGGGGCATCTAGGTTGTTTCCAGGTTCTTGCTATTACGAGTAATGCTGCTATGAACATAGTTGAGCTAATGCTTTTGGGGTGTAAATGTGTGTCTTTAGGGTTTATACCCAATAGTGGTATTGCTGGATCCTTGGGGAGAGTGATTCCCAGTTTTCTGAGAGATCGCCATACTGCATTTCAGAATGGCTGAACAAGTTTACATTACCTGGTCAGTTTTGGAGAAAGTTCCATGGGTTGCTGGGAAGAAAGTATATTCTTTAGTGTTTGGATAGAATTTCTATAAATGTCTGCTGTGTCCATTTGATTTATGGTGTTACTTAACTACAGCATTAGTTTGTCTTTTGTCCTGAGTGACAATATATGACCTGTGCATTGACAAGAGTGGGTATTCAAGTCTCCCAGGATCACTATGTTAGGTTCAGACCTTTAAAAGAAACCATAAGGATACTTTGACTTCTTTTTTTTATTTGTGTCTATTTGTGTCTCCTTGCTGTGTTTCCATTGTCTAGAGAACTAGGGTCCCCATTAAGAGGTCAAGTCCCTAGTGGGTGGAGATGGGCTGGGAGGAGATTCTTAAGTCCTAGCAAAATGTGGTGGCTGTGGAGTCCCTGGTAGAAAGTGATGCTGGATTTTAGCCCTGGGGTTTCTGACACTCTGCGGGTTGGTGGGGAGTCTCAAAACAGTGGTGATGGAGTAGAAGGAAAGGCTGAAAGGGGCCACAGGAAAGAACTAGGAGAACCAGGGTCTTCCTTAAGAGGCCAAGTTCCTAGGGAGAAGGATGTTTGGGCTGGGAGCAAGGGCTCTGTGGATCAGCTGCAGGGGGACTAAGGGTAAACCTGGAGAGTCCTTAATTGAGGACAGGAAGGAAGACAAAGGGCCTACCTGAGTTCCCGCCTCCTGTGGACACCAGGGATCTCTGTGAGTCAGAGGTATCACAGAAGAAAAGGTAAGCATAAAAGGGGCTGCAGGGAAGAACTAGAGGAACCCTGAGTCCCTAAAGGTTGGAGGTGAGACTGGATTCCTTCACTTCTTCACTGAATTCAGTAGCCTTTGATAGTAGATCCTCATGACTAAGTGAGCTCTGAGTCACTTTAGTTACTATTATGTAGTGTTAAGGATGTTGAAAAATAGTTCTAAATGTAATCTGTTAAGAATGAAGTTATTATACACTTTATTTACTTAAACACATCTGTACTTGTTTTTACCAGTAACATATTTGGTGTACGGCCTGTGGATTATACAGACAATGAAAAAATAAGATTATTGCTGCTCCCAGAGAAGAATGAATCGTTCTCACCTAGCCAGTGCTCAGTTGTAAGTATGGATTTAGCATTGGGGCATTTATATCTTTTATTGAACCTGGTTATGAAAGGAATATAATAGAAAAAATTCCAGTTAGCAGATAGCTTTCATTCACCAATTACTGAGCACTTCTGGAGTACTTACTACTATGGATTCAAAGACATAATCAGAATACATCTACCAAGAAATATTTATTGAACCCTTTGTATTTTGTGAAGCATTCATACAACAATGAATTTGACTAAAACAACTCTTATTTCAAGGAATTTGCTTGGCAGTAAGAGGTAGAGAAAAAAATGGTCTGTGAATATGTAAATTGATAAGTGCAATCATTTCAGAAGTGGGTGCATAAATGCTTTCAGGGTGGCTGTGTTTTGTGTAGCTGGGTGGAGATGTTCCTGAAGGACACTGCATTAGCGAGTGCCTTTTAAGAACCAATTTGAACTAAAACTTGAATTATGATGGGGAGGCAGTCAGGTGGCTACATAAAGGACATTGTTTAGAGACACTCAAGTAGATGAAATGGGCACACTTGGAGATTATAGATTTCGTAATTGCTGGAGAGTGAGAGTCTGAGACTAGAAACCATTGAAAGGTTTCAGAGTGCAGAAGAGATAGGCATTGAATTTTGTTCTGAGCGTTTGCTCTTTTGATTTATAAAAGGGAATCTGGGGAATGAGTGCAAGAGTGGAAGAAATATAACCTAGGATTGTGACAAGCAATCACCAACACGGGACTTGAACTAAGTGGATAGCATTGCGGCTCTTTAAGAAGGGAATAGTGATATTCAGTGTGTGTTTTTCCCAGCAGGACTGCTTCTTGGCTTTTCTATGGTGAGTGGGGAATGAGTAGCTTTAGTATTACTGGAGCCCTAGACTAGCTGGTGCCATTTGCTGGCATTGGAAAGGGGATTCTTCATCTTTTATGCCGAGTTTACATCTACTGATGCAGCTATTAAATAGTAGTTGGATATATGAACCTGTGAATTAAGATAAAAAGTACAAGCTAGAGACACAGTGGGAAAAAGACCCATTCTTTGGGAGCCCATAGCCAAATGGAAGATATAACGTTTGTTTTAAAATGTAATATATATAATAAAAGCAATGAAATGTGTAAAAGCTATATCATGCAGTAGAATCAAAGAAGCTCATTTCAGAAACTGTCAGGAAAGACTTCCAGAAGGTGACAGGGTATCTGAGGGAAAGGGAGCTGATGGATGCCGCTGTGGAAAGTGACAGAAACTAATCAGAAAGGTTTGACTCATAAAGACCATCCCATTGACAGTTGTGACTGCACTGAGAACCCATGTGTTTTCCTTTATTTGCCGTCCTTGATTTAGTGGCTCTAGTGCTACTTGTGTGTCATTGTACCTGTAGAATGGTTGCTGCAATTCCAGATGTGACTGTGGCAAGCTAGAAGAAGACATGAAAGCATTTTCTTGGAGCTTTCTCTGAGATCTTTCTTGTGTTTCATTGGTTAGAACTGGCTACATACTGTTTTTGTTGTATCAAGGGATAGAGATGGGGCAGATCTTGTAATGCGGCTACCTGAACAAAATCTGTTTTTTTTTTTTTTTTAGCATAAGCGAAAATGGGAAGAATAGGCTTTGTGTGGGAAACTAACACAGTACACTGCTTCAGCTTCTGAGAGGAAAAGAGGCTTAAAAAGCCCTTGGGAATGTAAAGAACTACAGGGTTAGTGTGCAAGGAGCATGGAATGTTAAAGTTGTTTTAAGGTGAAAAACTAGATTGGGATTAGCCTATGAAAGGCCTTACCTTCCTTAACAGGGACTTTAGATTTAATAGGGCATCATCAGTGTTTTTATACCTGGAGCAAGATGGTCTGCAGAATAGCTTGAGTCAGAGTAAACTCAGGTAGAGTGGAGGCTGGTATGGCAGAGTCTAGTGTTAACGGGCTCATAATTCTGGGTGATGGTAGTGAGATGAGGGTAGGCAGGAGAGGCAGACACACGGAGCTCACTGTATTGCCGTATTTGTTCAAATGATGAAGGGTTTGCAATGCTATGACCACACTTTCTTATTGTCTTAATGGTTGATAATATGGTGAAGGTAGTTCATAAATGATAAATCTTTGTAAGTAGAGGGAGTAGGTCGTGTGCAGTTGTTAAGAGGTGTGATACTTCTGAGATGTGATACCTCTAACCATTACCAGACTCCATTCACTCAACCCAGGCTGCTTTGCTGGCTCTTGTCAGGCTGAGGTGAAGCCATGACTGTTCAGCAGAGCCCTTGTCCAAAAAGGGCAGTGCAGTATGAGATTGATGCCATTGCTTAGTTACAGATTTAGCCTGAAGTAGTTAGAATTTGGTGTGGTCATAAGTGCTATCATGAGTTTAGTCATTGAGCATTGCTTATCTTTTGTTTTAGACCACAGTCCGATAAATGTGTTCCAAATGGTAGCTTGGGAAATGAAAAGGACCTAGAAGTCAGTCAGCACTTAAATTTTTTCCTTTTAAAAATGGGAAAACTGAGATCTAGAAAGGTCATGATTTGCTCAAGATTATTAACCAGACATTAAAAAGAGTTTTTAATGGACCAGTTGAAACTCAGATTCTTAAGTCTTAGGTCAGCTCTCATTTAGTCCCACCACACTTACAGATTGGTACTGATTTTACTCCTTTATACTCCAACTCCTTGCCAGAATGTAAGTTATCATGATAGATTATTTTAAATGTGTCAGAAATACAGAGATACCTTATGGTATTCTTAGAATCTGATTATAGTAATCACCTTCAGAAAAGAATTTTTATTTTGAATTCTAAGAAACATACTTTACGCCAAGTGGCATTGACTATTGTTTTATCTTTTTGTTGTTTTGAAATAGGCCTTCATTTTGTAGCTCAGGATAGGAGCTTGCAGCCTACTTGCTTATGCCCTAAAGTGTAAGGGGTGTACAGTATCATGGCCCATCTTATTTATTCTCTTAGTGATTGATATGTGGCTAAGGAAGCTAGTGGGTAATAAATAAGTCTGTGTAAGTGCAGATGGCAGCTTATATGGTCTAAGATATGACGCCCCTAGCTAACACCAGACTCCACTCGCTCAACCCAGTTGTCTTGCTGAATCTGTAGTCTGTCAGATATGCTCCCTTTCAGGCCCTATGCTTTAGCTATTTTCTCTGTCAAGAACAGATTTGAGGAGCCCTCTTTTCTACTTCCTTACACCTTTCAGGCCCGATTGTACCTGTCAACTATTAATTTATATGGCTAGGAGCTGAAATTCAGACCTACATTTGCTGAGTAGGCAGTCCACCCTTGAACTACATCCCATCCCCAACACTGGACCCTTTATTAAAAATAGCAGTCTCCTAGTGCTGCATACCTACCTCACCCCCTTGTTCCCTTTTACCATACAGTTGAGAAAGGGCATCATTCTCTTCCTCTAGTTAAGCTTTCTCTTTCCTATTAGATGGCAGGGACTGGTTCACTGCAGCAGGTTTTTGCATGGAGAACAGCGTGGCAGGTACTGAGTGCTTGGTTACATGTGTGCTGAGTGTGAACAGGCTTTGAAGCCGAAGGGTGGTGAGTGCATGCATACTAGTTTCCACATGATGTATACTTGCTTAATAGTGAGTCTAGAATATTTATATTATATTGCAAGCTGTACTGAGGAGCTCCTTCAGGGAATGAGCAGAGGGTAGAGGTGATAAGTCTGTGTGGTTTAATCCATCTGTGTCTTATTCAGAATTGTGTTTCGAGTAAAACTTGATGGCCCTGCTTTGAGGCTGTAAGCAATCTCTGGTCTTAACCAAAAGTTTCCTGCCGTGTTTATTTGGAGACATCTCTGCCCCGTAGTACCTTCAAGTATTATCTTTATCTTTCCAAGTCTTTCCTGACTCTTTCTATTGTATTTGCTTATGTTTGTGTGTGTGTGTGTGTGTGTGTGTGTGTGTGTGTGTGTGTGTGTGTGCCTAGATGTTCTTATGCCATATGCATGTGTGGAGGCCAGAGGCAACAGAATCACACTCCTTCTACTGTTTGGGTCATGAGGATCAAATTTAGATGGTCAGGTCTAGCTGCACCTCAAAGCCCTCTTTTTAGTTCTCTTTTTTAATGCCTTAATGTTGACAATTTTACCTAAGAAAAATATCATGTTGAATTTAAGTTTTGAGTTTATTTAATGACAAAAAACATAATCTCTCTTTAGAAAGTGAGGTTATTACATTTTTTTTTTTAAAGTATTATGGCTTTGACATTCCCTTACTTGAATTAAACCTGCAGCCTCTCTGATGTACAGTCCCAAGTTGACATGTGACTTCGACAGCTGTTTGTTTTATTATAGCAGTCTTTATTATAAGAAATTAGTACCAGTTTTTTCATTTTATGCAAAGTTAATAAAGACTATGATAGGAAAATGCTTGACCCACTTTGATACTTCCCTTGGTTGGCACAAATAGTATTGAATGCTATATTTAGAAATGATATATTTTCACTCTTATATTGTATACAAAGAACTAATTTAGCTAAAATGAAGTCATGTAAATCAAGAGGCTATGATTTACATATGTTCTCTACAGAGCTATTTGATGGCACTTACTTAATGGAGAAGAATTTTTGACAATTGATTTTTAATGCCATTGTAATTAAATAATGTAAAACATATACTGAACTAGTTTTCATGTTACAGAGTATATATGGGAACGTGACAATGTCTGTGTTGGTTTCAAGCGTGAGATCAGACACACACATACACACTACCAGGGCCACATGAGAGTTTATTCAGGAGAGTTGCCAGATGAGTACAGGGGCAGAGAAGCAGAAAAGAAAAGAGAGAGAATTCTATGTGGCAGGTCCTTTTTAAGAGAGTGAGTGGACACAGATTTACATGGCCACTCCTAGGGGTGTGTGTAAGTGTTCCTGGCAGCCATGTGGTGTACCCAGTATGGTGCAGGGTGAAATAAGAATTCCTAGCATGTAGCAGCCATGTGGTAAATCCAACATGGCATCACGTACAGAGGGCATGCCCCCAGGCATGGCTATGTAAATTCACACCCACCACTTTCTTAAAAAGAAATGTCACGTGGCAGCCCACTCTCCCCCCCTTCTTTTCTTCCACTCTCTATCTTTTCTCTCTGTCCTCTCTCTTATTCTTCTCCAAGTACCTGCCTCTCGGTAACTCTTTAAAATAAACACTTGTGTTGCCCCTGGTAGTGAGTGTGTGGTCTCTCCCCCCACACACAAAAACTAAGTGTGCCCTCCATATGTAGCGTGTTCTGCCTACGCCATGTTGGCTTTACCATGTGGCCACTACATGCCTGAAATTTTTATCTCACCCAGTGCTTTGTTAGGTTCACCACGTGGCATGCCAGGAATCCTTATGTCTCACCCTTATGTTTACTATAAAAAGAAAGCCGGGTTTGTGGGGAGTGGGGGCCAGGAGGAAAATGGATTGGACTGGAACAGGGTGGACAGATCTCTTAAGGCTGCTTCAGGCTGTCTTAAGGGTGATGTTTGTTTTTTTGGAAGATGAGAACTGTATCCTGTGGCAGTCAGTCTGCTGGGTTATGTGGCTTATTTCCTGCAGTCTGTTTGTCTAGTCAAATCTTCATTATCAGAACCATAAGAGACTAAATGTAGTTTGCTGAAATTATTGTGATATTTTTGTGTACTTACTTACTGTATAGTAGATCTCATTAAATTTATTGTAAATGTATTGAGTTCAGCTGTTTATACATTTAGCCAATACTGCCATAGGTATTAAGGAATCTGAATGAATCGTCACTACTATGTTATGTGAAGTTAATGTTTGAATGTTATCCTCCTCTTACCTAGTTCTTGAACTGCCATGGTGCCTGTGCCTTTGCTGTTTCCTGTTCTGCAGAGCACTCAGACACCCTGCTTTGCACCTTTGTCCTCACTGCATGCGATGGCCCTATGTCTTGTGTTGTGTGTGGCATGTTGTCCTTAGTACAGTAGTTCTGGTTTCCCATTTTCCCCTCTGGATCCTTCCATCTTCTTCACAGGCAGCTTCTGTCTAATTCTAGTTCTGTTTGTTCTGTCTTCTGCATGCTCCACCGTGTCATTGTTCCTGCGAACTGTCCCTTCTCATCTCACGTGCTGTTCACTGATGCTGTTTGTCTCCTGGAAGTGATGTTAAGCTGAAAACATTAGTCTCTATAAGGCAGCCTTTGTTTCTTATGAGCAGCAGGGACTCCCTCCTATTTGTGGATCTGCTTTCTTCACTTCCAGTTCACTTGCCCATGGTCATCCTTTTGTTTCAGTCTCAAAAATTCATTTTCTTCAGAATTAGTGCTGAATTTTCAAAATAATCTTAGCTTAAACTGAATAGACCTAGTTTGGGTTAAATCTTTGGAAGAGGGCTATGAAACTGGTCATTTTTAATGACTGTTTTAGGTTATTGGGGGCAGAATGAAATTATGAAAGCCTACAGGAATCCAGTTCAGCATCAAGGAAGAAGCTTGCCTGCCTGGAGGGAGCTATTTCAACTGACATTGACTTGGGAGGAAAATAATTAGAAAAATAGCTATTCAAATGGATTGAGTATTAGGGATATGGGTACTGACTGAGTATGAGTTACTGGGGATTGTTAGCTTGGATAAGGCAGTTCATAAAATAAATTCCCTGTCTGCTGGGTGTATGCCTTCTTTCTATGTTCCTTACAGATTTTTATCATGATATTTTTCTTCTCTGTGTTCCTTACAGGTTTTACCATGGTGTGTGTCTTCTCTCTGTGTTTCTTGTGTGTTTTTACCATGATGCCTCTCCATTTTTCACTAACAGGTGACTGCTGGACAGAGAAGGAATGGGCCATTGGTGCTTATAGGCAGTGGGCTTTCTTCCCAACAGCAGAAAATGCTTAGCAAACTTGAGACACTTCTAAAGGCTAGAAAATGTGCTGAGTTTGACAGTACAGGTGAGGTGCTTGATTTCTTTTTTTCTGTTTTTTTTTTTTTTCTGATAGAAAATACAACCTTTGATTATTTATGTATGTTTTTAAGCATTGGGTTATGGTTATGTATTTTGTATCATATAATCTAAAATGTTTCTATACCATATAGTTTTAATATACTTAAGAAGTGTAAAGTGTTTATTTTGAGTGTTTTTGTGGTTCTGGGGATAAACTTCAGGCTGTTTACATGCTAGTAGACAAGTGCCCTACCACTCAGCTATATCCTTAATAGGAACTGTAAAATTAAACCATATACATATTTTAGGATAGAGCACTGTTGAGAACAGATTTGAGTTTGTTATTAAAGTATAACTCAGTTTGATACAAGTCATTTGAAGATAGCTGAAAACCTTGTATTTGTTAATATGCTTTTACAATCTATTTTTCATGTTGATGGACAAATTAAAAAGTATTGAGTAAAATAAACATTATAGTCAATATAAAAGTTGCCTTGATGAAAACATAAGTTAATAAAATAGACTTAACTGGATATATATATATATATGTATATATATATATATACACACACACACATATATATATATATAAATAAAATAGAGAATTATTTTGATTTTTCCCTACCGCCTTTTTTATATCTTAGTAACCCATGTCATTGTTCCTGATGATGAAGCTCAAAGTACTTTGAAGTGTATGCTTGGGATCCTCAATGGATGCTGGATTCTGAAGTTTGACTGTAAGTCCTGGATTTGGCAGATTACTAGACTAGTTAATATATATCTGTCCTTTGAGATAGTCACTGCTTTAAAAAGATTCATGAGTCATTGGTGTCATGTGAATATTTTTAATAAATGTGCATAAATATGCTTTGATTTTAAGGTGGTTTTATTCTTGCAATACCAAGTACATTATTGAAGAGTTAATGTAATTTGTTGTTAACTTTGAAGTCTAAATAGTCCATATTAATGTTAAATAGTATATTTGACAAAATACACTCATGTTTTAAATTCATTGCATTCACATCTATGAAGTGAAATTAATTTATTGCTCTTCATTTAAAATTTCATTCTACCTGATCTGATTACAGCAGCCATTACCTGAGCCTCCACTGAAACAATGTCCCCATTTCTCTCTTGGTGACAGTCAGCTGTCATCAACCTTAGAGCTCTCTTCTGCATTCCCTACTATTGTTCTATGCTTTTTAAAAATCATCCCCCTTTTCTCCCTCCAAACTCTTTTCATATCTCCCTCTTTCTTTCTAGGTATTTTCTATTCTTTGGAACCTGAAATATCTGCTTTTTGGTATATGATGTCAGCTTTTTGTCATGATAAGCTAAAAATATAATGGCAGATGCACCAGCTATTATTAAATACTCCTTTAGAAGCTAAGTGCCTTGATGTTGCTTATGCTCAAGAATGATTGAGGGCCAAATTTCTCAGACCTGCCCTGCCACACACATCTGTGCACATGGAGTTGCTCTATATTGTGATTTGTTAATCGTCTAGAGCTGAGTGTTAGCACTGAACACCATAGTCTCATGTAATGATAATTATACACAAGCAGAAGAATAAGTGTATTGGTTTTAAGAAGAACATTGTATTAAAATTCATAAAAATATTGGCTTTGTGCTTTAAGGCCTTGTGGTAAAGGGATTATCATGATCTTAAGTTTACAGTTGATTTGAATGGAAGAGCAGTTTGATGTCAACCATCAGCATTCATGTCCTCTTCAAACTGGCTTCCGTTTGCTCCCTGGGGTGCAAGAGAGTCAGTTCTCTTGGGTGTGATCTGCTGTGATGTTTGACCAGGTCATCTTTTCTCCTTATTCTCTTTTAGTAGTTACTCTCAGTTAAAACCAGCTTGAGAAGCTTGATAAGTGGTTGGCAGTATGATTAGCAATATGTCTGTGTTTGAATTTTGTTTTACCTTCCTGTCTATAGTAAGTCTCCTTGAGTCTCAGTATTTAAAAACTTCAAATTCAAATGCCTCCAAGGTTATGGCTTTTTTTGTACTATACATGGGCCAGAACTATTGTGAATGATTAGATATAGCCAATTTTCAGAATAACAAGATCTTATTAATAAACCATGTGGGATTTTGAATAATCTGATGCTTCTGATCTTTGAGTATGTTTCTTAAGAATTTGCTGAACTGGCATATGGTTATAAGTACAGTCTATGCTCCATTTCCATAAAAGCTATCTTCTGTAGGAAATGTGTTTTGTCACTTAATAGCTTGGCCTTGTCATTTTTATAGAATCACTGATGGACTCAAGTTGACTTAATAGTGTGATATTTGGTGATTCTCACCACAGTGAATACATCTGCTAATGCTGATTATTCTTTTAGGATAAAGGATAGATAGGGTATCTTATTAAGGTTCATGTGTTTATATTTTCTAATATAGTGCCCAAGCAGAAATAAGTTCAAAATTTGAGACAAGTATTTTAGTAATTATTGGGTTTATAAAAATAAGTCATATACACTCAAGGTCTTTCTCTCCTAACAGTTCCTCCATGTGTTTTTTAGTGTTAAGTACCTCAGTTTTATTAGGAAATATTTCAGTGCAGTTTAGAATTGTCTGAAAATCATATATACTAGAAAAAAGGAAGGGGATTACTGCTCTCAAAATTAAGTATAAAGATTTATAACTTACTAAAACATTCTTATGTAAGAGTGTAAACATTAGTTTTTTGGTAGATAAAGATCTTAATTTTAGTGACTACTGATAAGCCTTAATATTAACTTTTTATGGTTTTCCCTAAACCAAATGAATTGAAGAATTTTCACCATCTGTGTCCATGTCCTTGGATGTGGAGGTTAGAGGTTGATAGCAGGCATCGTATATTCCCATCTTTCTTTCTGAGACAGTATCCTGGAGTGTCATTGAACCAGGTGCTCAGATAGCTGGACAGGCCCACTGCTGTCTGCATATCTGCCCGTCTCTCTGACTTTCCCAACTTCACTGTGCTAGGGTTACTCTAGACCAATTACTCTCAACTTTCCTAATGCCTTTAACACAGTTCCTCTGTAGTGGTGGCTCTAACCATATTTTCGTTGCTACTTCATAGCTGTAATTTTGCTACTATTACGAGATGTAATACCTGATGTATAGGATAGTCTTAGGTGACCCCTGTGAAGGAGTCCTTCCACTCCCAATAGGGTCAAGACCCACATACAGACAGAGTGAGAACCACTGCTCTAGGCTTTTGTTTGAATACGGACAAGCAGGGAGGATACTCTTCCATGTGGTCCTCTGATTGGTCAATTGATTTGAGTGATGAACTGAAAAGACAGCACCAAGTAACCTCATGATCAGCTTAACAGAGTCTTTTTTTTCCCTATTAGTTCCTTTTTTAAGTGGACTTTTGAAAGTTCTGTAGAATTTTAAAGATTAATGTAATTTCTGTTTTGCCCAGTAAACTTTTATTAAGTAGTAAAATGTAAATAGATTCCAAAATATTTCTGTAAAGTGAACTGATTAGGAGAGTATATGTCCAGAAGTTCTTTAAGTGTGGCACGGTAGCACACTTACAATTCCAGTATTTGGAAAGCTGAGGCTAGACAAACAGGAATTCAGAGCCTTCCTTGACTATGGAGAGAGTTCCCCGCTACCCGTTCTGAGCAGACCCTCTATCAAACAAGTTACCAAACAACAAAAAAAAGAAGTCTTTCATCAGAAATTCCTTCAGAATAAAAAAGATTTTAAAAAGAATAAGAAATTTTATCAAAAAGAACCATTTTGCTGCATGGTGATTGTGCACACTTTTAATCACAGCATTTGGAAGGCAGAAGCAGGCAGATTTCTGAGTTTGAGGCCAGCCTGTTCTACAGAGTGAGTTTCAGGACACCCAGAGCTACACACACACACACACACACACACACACACACACACACACCACACACACACACACACACACACACACACACCACACACACACACACACACACACACACACACCCCAAACCCTGTCTGGGGAGGGGAGGCATTTTCTACCAATTTTCTTAAAGTAGGTAATAAAGTGAACTGAAAATGTGTCTGTATTACAGTAGCAAGAAATGAGAATGACCTAGGTAAGTGTAAAATAGTTGTGTCTTTTCTCATGACAACTGTCAGTATGTGAGTGGACACAAAAATGTATCCTGGGCCTACAGAGGAAGGTGTTTTTCTGTTTTGAAATGGGCTTCTGTATTATCCAGGCTGGTCTCAAACCTTTTTCCTGCCTGTGCCTATGTGTGAATGCTGGGATTGCTGTCAAGGGTACCGATATTCAAATTTATTTTAACAGTTTCAAAAGAATATCTGCTTACCATATTAAATCAACATCCTCTAACAAATAATTCAAGCCTTCACATTTTAATACCAATTAGAAAACAGCTTTTTATTTTTGTTTTTTCCAAAGATTAGTTAGACTGTTCAGGACTTTGATCTTGAAAAGAGAAATTAAAACCTGCATTTATATTTGGTTCCCACATACTATAATAGATCTTTTAAATTTGTTTTACAGATCTAGAAAGTTAAATATTTCACTGAAAAACACTGAGTATAAGTTTTCTAATTATCAGGAGAACCTATGGACATTAGACAATTTGTTTTTTTAACAAAACATACAGTTTTGATATCCACAGTACATGTGTAAATACTGATATCCAAGTTTTGCTTAAAAACATTTTTATGATATACTAATGCATTTGGTGATGGGATCGGCTTGTTCTTTTGTATGCATCATTTAAAATAAATTCAGCATTTTGTCTCAAGAAGTATATATTTATGTATGAGTATACGTATAACTAGAATATTAACTTGAGGTGTAGGAAAAAAGTAAATGATTACTAAGTAGTATTTATGACAAAATCTACTCACCTATGACAGTATTTTCAGAGATATGCCAAATTGTATTTATGATGACATATGTGCTGGTTAATTTTTGTCACTTGACACAGCTAAGGAAGGGGGAGTCTGAGAAGGAGGAGTCTCAGATGAGAAAATGCCTTCATCACATTAGCTTTTGGGCAAGTCAGCGTGGGGCATTTCTTATTAATGATTATAGTGGAAGGGCCCAGCTCACCGTCAGTGGCTGGCCTGGGGTAGGTGGGCCTGGACCGTATAAGACCGGTAGATGCGTAATCCAGGGAGAATAATCTACGAAGCAGCATTTCTCCATTGTTCTGCTCCAGTTCCTGCCTCCAGATACTAGTAATATCATGCCATGTATCACCCCATTACCTCCCTCACTTCTAAATGCAGGTCCTGACTTCCCAGTGTGATCAGGACATGTAAGCCAAATAAACCATTCCTTCCCATGTTGCTTTTGGATCATGCAACAGAGAAACCCACCAAGGACAGCATGAAGGGAACATTTAGGCTTTCTTCCACACTGTGAGTCTTCATTTCATCAGTGCTTCACTCATTTCACACAGTGCGCTCATTCCTCTGTTGTTAACTGCCACTTGACCCTGGAGAAACTGTGGTGATAGTGTACTTTAGTTTTCATTTTGTCTTTGTGTATAAAGAAGTGTGAAAATTTTTAAGTGTAGTGCAGTCATAGACTTCTTGACTAAAAATTCTAATATAAACACAGTTGCAAAGAAGATTTCTTTAGTTTTACGGCCTGGGTGTCAGTTGTTAACTGAATCAGACAGGAACTCCATGGATGTTTATTTATTGTCATTCTGAGTGATATAAATTCCTAGTTTAGTTCTAATGCCATATCTATTCTGACTCCTGGTTTTGACATAGAATGATGTTTATGTATTCTAACTTTCTTAAAGTAAATTTTTTGACTGAGAATGATATTTAATATCATACTTTCAGTTAGGAGGAGCTGGGAGCCCCAGAACACAAGACTTTGTTAAAATCCACAACTTTGTATGGTTCTAGCTTTTGAAGAGAATGAAGACACTTGTTTGCTTTCCCTGTAAGACAGGGCTTCTTTACCTGTGGACTTTCTATGGATCTGCATCTTTAAGCTCTATTTCTGCTCATGTATTCTTTCATAACTTTGTGTAGCTGTGCGTTTGTGTTTGTTTGAATGTAATTGGCTCCCATAATTTATAAGGAGTGGCACTATTAGGGGGTATGACTTTGTGCAACTAGGTATGGCCTTGTTGGAGGAGGTGTGTAACTCTGAGGGTGGGCTTTGAGGTTTTTCTATGTTCAGCATACCACCCAGTGTCTCAGTTTACTTCCTGTGGCCTGCATATCAAGTTGTAGCAGCAGCACATCTGCATGCATGCCTCCATGCTCCTCACTATAGTGATAATGGACTGAACCTCTGAAATTGTAAGCAACCCCCCAGTTACATGTTTTCATTTATAAGAGTTGCCATGGTCATGGTGTCTATTTACAACAGTAGAAACCCTAACTAAGACAAGGTTCAAGGCCATCCCTTTCTACTCTATTTCCTTTGTTCACCCTTTTCTC
Organism: Sigmodon hispidus; assembly: GCA_004025045.1. Taxonomy (NCBI): domain Eukaryota; kingdom Metazoa; phylum Chordata; class Mammalia; order Rodentia; family Cricetidae; genus Sigmodon; species Sigmodon hispidus. The sequence goes on along the minus strand of PVIH01000430.1, from coordinate 14,789 downwards.
CCCAGCTTCCGAAGAATTACTTAGCTCAATATAAATTGGTGATCATCTGTGTATCTAAAATAAAGATACATCTACAATTTATGTTTTTATGAGCTGGAGACAGGAAAAGATACTAACAGTTTAGAATCAAGGAATAGTTTCTGTATAGTATAAATCTCTTTTTAAAAATACCAATGTAGCCCTACCAGTCATAAAGCTGTCTGAATATGCAAAACCCCTCTGGCCTTACCAAGGTGGCCAGAGCTGCTCTAGTGACTTTACATGAATGATTTTGAGTTTAGTGGTACTTCGTGAATTGTGCTTCTCTTGCATTCATAGTAAAATAACAATTTCCTGGCCAAAAGTAAACTAGTATGAAATAAAGGGCGTGGTCAAGAACTGAACTGGACTCAAAGAGTCTGGCTGTACAGGTAACTTGTTCTCTTGTTACTGCAAAGTGATAGTTTCAGTTGAAATGTTAATAGTAAGAAATTCTTCGCAGTGACATCTCTGCACTTTTTTATTTGGACTTTTGAATCCATGACATGAAGCCAGCAGAACAGACTGTAACTAGACTTCAGCACAATCATCAATATTGGTTTTCAGGAATTAGGATCTATATTCATTTCAACTTGTAAATGCTCCTTTTATTTTTTCAAATAAAAAATTAACTTATTTACTTATCAACTGCTGCAGAGCTGACGATTTTGTGAACCAGGAAGTAAGCATTGCAGAAGCACTGGTACCTTCTGATAGGAAACCATGCTACCTTCTCAGTGGATGCTTTTTGTTTTACATCTCCCAGTGCTGTACATGACAAACTCTGGTCTATCTATGCTGTATTCTGTTGACTGGCAAGGGCACGTTGTTACAGTTACTAGATACCATTGTGAGAGTTAAAATAATCAGTCAATTAAACCCATCAAACAGATGAAGCAGCCCCCATAATCACCTTATTCTGTGATTGTCTACTGCTACACCTGATGAAGTAGGCATTGTTGTACTGGTATTCAGCTAAAGATTGTATCGTTTTGCAGATACAGTTAGGAGTGGATGTATGTATATGCTTCAGATATACAAAATGAAAATAATAGCTTAGAAATAACAGAATGAGTTTTTTTGATTTTATTAGCATGCTACCTTTTAAGTTCATGTTTTATATACAAATACCATGTGACCAGCATAGTGGGTATTGTTGCAGGAACTGTATTTTGATCTAGTCACAAATTTTGAGTCTAATTTTCAATATACAGTAAGCTCCATTCCATATACACTCCCTTTTCTTTTAAACACGTTCTTACTCTTTAGCTGAGACTCTCCTTGAACTTACTATCCAGGCGGCTTCAAACTCACAACAGTCCTGCCTCAGCCTCCCCAGTGTTGAAATTCCAAATGTGAGCCATCATATCTAGCCAGTTAATATATTAATATTAGCTATGTTAGATAGCATTTAGCCATCAATTATTTAAAATACTTTATTGCATGTAAACAATAATTTATAAGTTAGAATCATAAGATTTGGGATTTCAGCTCAGCAATTGCAAATGATACAATCTTAAAAACTGGGGGAAGATATTTGAGCCACAAAATACAGGTAAAACCAACAAATTAATACACATAGGGAATTATGGGAAGTTTCTGAAGAGTTGAATTTTTAAGATGTATTTCATTTTTATTTATGTCTGTGTATGAGTATATGTATGCAGGTGTCCACAGAGGCCAGAAGAGGCATAGGAGCCTCCAGATGTATAGCAAAGGCAGTTGTGAGCTGCCTGATGTGGATGTGGAATCTCACTCTTTCCCTCTGCAAGAGCAGCAAGGTCTCTAAGCCGTGGAAGCATCTCTCTAGTCCCTTGTCATTGAATTTTAAGGCACATTAACAATTGTAAACGAAGGGAAAAGTCTATTGACAGCACTCAACTTTGGGAGAAACGGGGTATTCAGTTGCTAACATTTTCTTTTTTAATAATATGCAACTTCTTGGAACACTCAAAGCAGCTTAGAATCATTTAATATATTCACAGTCATGCCTTTCAGAGTCTAAGGTTTAGCTTATATACCAAAAATGTATTTTTATGTAAAGTGCTCAGGCTTTAGAAAGCTAAGCAGTCTTGGGTTCAGATTCCCATTCTACCACATGTACTAGCTAAATAGCTTTGAGCCAGTAACTACATTGTACTTTAGTTCTGGTTCTGAAATGGAAATAATGCACAGTAAATCCTATTGTTTGTGGATTCTGCATTTTTGAATTTGCTTTACATGCTAAATTTTTGTAATCCCCAAGTCAGTACTTAAAAAGCCTTTTTAGACATGTGGAATATCCTAGGATTTGAGATGCAGATGAACATGCTCCCAGCTGAGATCATGCTTATGATTCAGTTGTGCACTGTAAACAAGGGGCTCTTTGATTGTACAGAGCATATTTCTCACATGTGTTTGTGTTGGTGAGTCTGTGTTTAAAATAGTCCCTAAGTTTAGTGCTACAATGCTGTTCACCTTTCTAGATGCAAAAAGACATTTTTCTAGAGAAAACAATTGGAGGTGGAGCTTTATTCAGGTCCAAATTTTAATGTTGTTCCAGTGTTAATGAAAGGTATAGTGGAAGAACTCTGGTGATTTTAAACACATACAGAACAAGAAGCATTTATCTATCAGTTTACAAAAATGTTGGAACCAAAGTCTCATAGGAGCCCAGCACTACATTTCCAAAGTAATCTTTGAGTATCTCCACACTTAGTGCTTGCAGCTTCTTTCTACACTGTGACTACTGCAGATAAAGAACATCAACTACACCAGCCTTGCTGATTACGGGGACAGCACATATAGTAAAACACAGGTGGGAGCTGTGGTCCCTAACCGTTGTCAGGGTTTAATGGGCACAGTGCCAGTCAGCATCACGGCATTTAGAGTTAGAGAAGTTGGACAGCAGGATGGCCCAGCAGGTGTTGAGTTTGATCCCTGAGAGAACCAGCTCCTGCCAGTTGTCCTCTGACTTTCACCTGCATGTGTGCACACACACACACACACACACACACACACACACACACACACAGAGTAGATAAAAACAAATGAGAACTAGAAAGATGGCTGAGAGGTTAAGCATTGACTGTTCTTTCAGACATCCTGAGTTCAATTCCCAGCACCACATGGTGGCTCAAACCATCTATAATGGGATCCAATTCTTGCTGTGCATGAAGACAGAGCACTCACATACATGAGTAAATAATTTTTTTAAAAAAGGGAAATACATTTAATGTTCTTTGGTTAGGCCCTGTATTCATTAGTGTTTTATTATTTAGTGGGAAATTAACATTTTTATAGTATTTGACAGTGTTTATGAATTTGGATTATAACAGTGCATTTGTTCCTAGGATGAATATCAGATTACACAGTATTCATAGATCTCTTAAAGTAATGTTGTTGTGATGCCTTTCCAATAATGAAAATGAATGAGAAGAGGGTGTTTTGAAAAAGATTTACAGGTGTTGAGAATAAAACAACACATAAGCAAATATCTTCTATCTGTCCTCAAGGAAGTAATCAAACATTTTGATTTTTCCATATTTCCATAATGATATTCTAATTTTCCTCTCAACTTTTAAGGTTTTATTTTTATTTAGTACTAAAGATGGCACAATTTCTTACCTCACTACAAAGTTTACATTTCACTTGACTGCCACAGCTGAACCACTGATACTTTTAGAATATTTTAAAAGAAGGTAAATTGGTCTAGAATTATGTTTTAGAAATAAGTATGCATTCAAACATTTTTACTAAAAAAATTCAATTATTTTTGCTTTTAGTATATCTGAACTAAATGTGAAATGTCTTGGAATTTTTTTTTCTTTTAAATTACCTCTCTGTCAAGCTGATCTAACCTGTTGTTCTGAAGGCTTGTAATTAGATTGGGAGAGAAGGAAAGGGTGTATCTCAAAGGTGTGGACATGCTTGTGTCCCACTGGATCCTTGACCCGAGGACCATAACTGGCCTTGTAGCACAAATGCAAATCTTGTTGAACTCTGTGAGTTGCTGAACACAAGTATAGTCTGCCCTTTGGCGTCATGTCATGTGTGCCTTGGCTTGAGCTGCCTGGCGTCCTACTGACTTCCTTATCATCTTTGACACGTGCACCTGTGAAGTTTTATAATAAATTATTGACAGGACAGTAGAGCTGTGAAATTACAGTCCTCTTAATTGAATATTCACTTAAAGTCTCCCAGTTTTAATGAAAGTTTAAGGTAAGTTCTTGCAACAAAAATGTTTATAGAACTTCTTTATAGAGACATAACTAGTTCAATTTGTAAATAGTAGGTGCTTATTAATAAAGCACAGAAAGCCCAGTGGAGGAAGGCTATGTATCAGTGATATCGGCAAATCAAAGCTCAGACTAAGTTTGTTTGTTTATCTTGTGGAAGCTTCAGTTTCGTCCTCTATTTGCCCCATGTGTGCAGGTTGACTCCTAGATGTCTTTTGTTATTCTAGTTTGGGGTAAGAGAAAAGAAAACTTAAAAATAGTTCCCTCAAAGGCTAGGTCAGGCTGAAGTGAGTTGTTACCCACGCTAGGGAAGTACAGATTGTCTTACATGTCACCTTTGTTCTGTCAGCTTGATCTTTTTTTTCTCATCCTCACACAATCCTATTTATTTCAAGCACAACATGGGCTAGTTGTGGTGCTGACAGCAGATTGACACTTAGTTCCAGGCAGTCATGCTCAGAAATGAGCCTTTTATGGTGCGCTGCAGAGTCCAGGCTGAGGTGTCACCCTTTATTGGCATCCAGTCATTGGCATTCTTTCTCTGTTAGGATGCTGGTATATTTCTAGCACGTATGTCTCATTTTCAGTGTATGCTTGTATAGATAGAGATTCATTCTGGATAGGTTTTAGATAACAGTGGTTGAGGAGATCACATTTTGATATCCAAAACTACTTTAAAATAGCTAGCTAGGAATTTGAACTGTAACTCTGATTTTATTATTATTTTTTAATTGTTCCTACTTTCCTGTTTTCTCAGTGATGAAGATAAGGTCCTTGAGTGAAATAATCTCAAAGACAATAGAAATTTGTCTTGGGATTTTGTTTTTGAGATAATTTTTCTGGGCTTTTGATAGACTCCTTATTTTTAAGTTTATTATATTCAGTGTCTTTAATCAACATAATTATATTGGTTCTCCCCTCCCTTCCTTTTCTCCTGCCCTCCCCATCGCTCGCCTCCAAACGTCTCTAATGCCCCCATTCTGTTGATATTCTCATTGGCTTTTATATGTGTTAAGAACACACATGTGTACATGTTGCACAAAGAGATAGGAACAGAACCTGCTGAGTCTGTTTTTGTTGTTTGTGTGTATGTGGTTTCAAGGCTGACCACTTTGCATTGGTTAACCCATAAGGAGGCTCAGTCCTAGGAGATGCTGATTCTCTCCTGTTCCACATTAACATATTATAATACCATTTCCTTATTTCCAGGAGCCACTGTTTCACAACCTACTTCTTGACTTTGTGGCTCTTATTCCATGATACTCCCTGAGCCATAGATGCAGGAACCCCTGCCTATAGTCTTTTCATCTCTGCATTGTATCCGTTTGTGCTTTTCTGTGATGGTCTCCATTTGCTGTAAAGAGAGGCTTCTTTGAATGAGGATTAGTAATTACACTTATCAGTGGGTGTAAGTTAAAATTTGAAAGGTAAGGAATTATGCTGGTCTAGCAAAGTAGTGATAGTAGATTCTCTCCATGACCTCACTAGGCCCAGAAAGCTAGCTAGATTTCTAATACCAGGCACAATTTCCCTTCTGGTAAATGGGCCTCAAGTCCAATTAGACAGCTGTTTATTGATAGCTTTATGCATCTCATGTCCTGTGATGGTAGTTGGTAATAGTTCATAAGTGTTGTAGCTAGGCAGGACTGTTTACTTGCTTATGTCTGTTGACACCTGGGATAGTATTTTCTGTAACCATGAAAGCTATAAGGAAGGGAAGATGCTTTGAGGTCAGATTCTGCTTCAGTCATCTGAGTCTTGTATTTTAAGTATGTAGTTTTCTTCAACCCCTGAGGGGAAGCCAAGGGCTTCATTGAGAATTTATATTGCTTTGGAAGTCAGTTGGACTATCAGACCAACTCTTCTGAAGGAGGTTTCTTGTGTCTGATACTGAGGTTTTTTGTTAGTTTGTTGGGGGTTGTTGCCAGTTCAAGTAACTAACTTCCTCATATGTAATGTTCACAAGTATGGATGCATATATATATACATGTATGCATTATATATAATTTTAGGTAAATATAAAATAATTTCTTGGGAGCATAATCAAGCAATATTGGCATTCTTTGACCCTCAGTCCTCATTCTCCATTTGTGTTGACCTCTCTTCTTCCTCCCTAGTTGGGGCCTCTTCCTCTTATTCAATTTCTCACTTCATATCACATATGCCCTGCTAGTCTCTACAAAGGCCTCCCCTGCCTGAGGTCTCTTTACACTTTCTTGGTGTCTGTGCTTGTTACATGCTGTGTACTTAAATCTGAGGAGTTAAGGCTAGAAACTACTGAAAAGAGAGAACATGTGGCATTTATCTTTCTGGGTCTGGGTTGCCCCACTTTTTGCATTTTATGCATAGAAATTTCTGAGACAGGTGGTATTGTTAATTCTGCTTTTATTTCTTTTCACAGGCAGCAAAGCTAAGCCTTACAAGTTTATGTAATTATACCAAAGCACTAAGTCATTTGACTTTAAATTTCAAATTTAATTGTATGCATTAAACCCAGCATTCACACATACACACACACACCTCATCCTAAAATACTGCTGCTGCTTAGGTTGTATTGTCCTATGTGATTGGTTTTGGGCATATTACTTTAGGATGCAGTCAGGCAGGTGATGGTGACTGTCTGCTAATGTCTCTGCTTAGGTTTTTTTCTTCTCATTACACAATAATAGCTCAAGTTTTCAAGGCTAAAACTGTGAGAATACTTGCTTAATCCATAGGAAGAATTCTTTCTCCAGAGAATGTCAAGCAATCTTCTCTAGAGGAGTGCTGTCGGGTCCCAGATATGTCATGGGCTCTGCCCAGTATTTATTTTAACAGGTTCTGCTGAGACCCTGTTGTGTGGCTAGCTGAGGAACGTGCTGTGTACAGATGCTCTTTCCTAACACTGGATCACTAGAGTCTTACAGAAGACATATATGCAGCTGGCAAAACGAGCAGACAGATTAAATGCTCAGTTCAGACTGGATTGAACTTACTCATTGCTTGTTGCTCAAGGTTTTTCACAGGAAGGCAGGAAGGATTTCTTACTTTTTTTTAAAGTACAGAAAGCTAACTTTATCCCATTTTCTTTTTCTTTGTGGGGTGTATGTGTATTTTGATGTCAGAGGCAGACTTTTGGTCTCTTCTGTCATCTCCACCATTTTTTGAGACAGATTTTCTCCTGGAACTTGGAGCTTACCATTTTGGCTAGGCTAGCTGGACCATGACTGCTGGGGTATCTGCTTGCTCTCCACATCTCCAGCACTGAGATTATCAGTACAGGCTGCCACACCAGTTGGGATCCAGACTCAGTTCCTCATGCTTGCATGGCATACTGTTCACTATCTGTTCTGCTCTAGTTTGATTGTGTTTTCTTTTGGAATACTTGGGGTTTTAAGATTTCAGAATATTTAGGATATTTAAGGCAACCATGAAGAGACTACTTAGGTGAATTTCACAGATGCTCCTATGCTATTTTTTGATTATTCCTTATTTCTTGTCAGGGGTGAAGGCCTGTCTGCTCAGCAAAGTTCGCGAACAGGAAGAAAAGTACGAGATTCCTGGAGGTCCACAGAGGAGCAGGCTCAACAGAGAGCAGCTGGTATTTTTCTTTTACATTCTACTTGTTCTTATGGCTTCAGATCATTATCACCATCGGGGAAAACTTTGCCCTTTGAGCCAGTACAGGTGACTGATTAAAATTTTAATTGTGCTTATTTCAAGCACTTGATTCTGAAAGATGATCACAGTATGCAGTAAAATCCAGAAGGTAATAATTTCACAGTGTTAATGGATTTTTGGCATCTTGAATATTCCCATAAAGCTTTCAGAATCTGAGGTAAATCTCAGATACAGGAAGTAGCTTGAAAGAAGACTTACAGCTGCTGCTTGGATTTAGTTACCATATGTTTTTATTGCCACATATTGCAGTTTTAATGGACAGTATTCCATTATTCTGTGTGTATGTATGGCAGAAATGACAAAGACATTTTCTAATTGGATCTGTAGCTGTGACCTCATAATCTGTTGCATAATGGCAATGCATTTATGAAACCTTGAGGCCACATTATATCCATGATTGCCTAAGAGACCTTTAGTAGCATGTAGGGACATGAATGTAGAGGAACAAAACTGAACTGTCTGTGGAAAAAAATGCTGCCCTTATAGTTTAAATCCAGCCTGGCATCACTCATGCTTACTTTTGAAATCTTAGGATTTGGGAGATTTAAATTCTTTCCATGTGGACAAGAAGTATCCTGATGGAGGAAATTTGATGAAGAGTTGTGGGGTTTTTTTGTTGTTGTTTGTTTATTTGTTTGTTTGTTTTGTTGTTGTTTTTAAATTTTGAACAAGGACTCACTATATATAGTACATACTGACCTTGAATTTGCTATGCTTTTTCTTGGCTAGCCTTAGTCTAGGATTCTAGGTGTATTCTGCTATTCCTGGCTACAGGTTGTTTGTTTTTGTTTTTGTTTTTTATACTACAAAGCACATGTGAAATTTTAGGAGAGTATAAAGGAATCAGGCAATGGCTGAATATTAGATGAAAAAATCATAAATAAGAAACTCTTATTTTCATGGCTGGAGAGATGGCTCAGCAGTTAAGAGCACCAATTTAGCACTGATGTTCTTCTAGAAGATCTGGGCTCAATTCCCAGCACCCACATGACAATTCACAACTGTCTATAACTCCATTTTCAAGGAATCTTAAACTGTCATACAGAGATACATGCAAACAAACAAACAAAAAAATGTACATAAAATAAGAATAAATAAATCATTTAAAAAAGAAACTTTTTTCCTAAGTATACTTTCTGATCCAGTTGGTGAGATTAAACATCTCAATAGGACACTTCTTAATGACTCTGGACTGTTGTTTTTATGTCTTTCGTTCATATATTGTGTTTTAAAATAAATTGATCTACTTCTAACAATTGTTTTTTTGCTATTTTAGTTGCCAAAGCTGTTTGATGGATGCTACTTCTTTTTGGGGGGAAACTTCAAACATCATCCAAAGGACAATCTTCTTAAGCTCATTGCTGCAGCAGGAGGCAAGGTGCTCAGTAGAAAGCCCAAGCCTGACAGTGACGTGACTCAGACCATCAACACAGTTGCCTACCATGCAAGCCCTGATTCTGACCAGCGCTTCTGTACCCAATACATCGTCTATGAGGATCTGTTTAATTGTCGCCCAGAAAGGGTTCGGCAGGGCAAAGTCTGGATGGCTCCTTCCTCCTGGCTTATCAGCTGTATTATGGCCTTTAAATTGCTTCCTCTTGACAGCTGAGGGTCTTTTGGTGAACATTTTAAGTTGAACATGCATGGCTTAATGAGAACTGAGCTGTTGTGATGTGTTTGATCATTCACCTTTTTATGGATAGGAATCATTTTATATATTTCTCCTTTGAATTGCAAAATGAAACATTTGATGCTAGATTAGGAATTCATTTAGATGTCAAAATTACTTTTAAGATGTTTTTATTCTTTTGACATTGGGGCTGTAACTCAGTGGTACAGTCTTTATGATCCATGCATGAGGCACTAGGATCCATACTGGGAACTGCAAGGAAGATTTCATTTTACAAGTGGTCTGTGTGTTTTTTTTTTTTTTTAAATTGATCATCATTCCATTTTATTAGCAGCTATCAGAGATTAATAAGTGAAATGGCATCAGGACTACTTGTTAAATTTATAAGTGGTCTATCATTCATTTAGCATCTTTTAGTAAACAATATCATCAGATGATTTATTCTGTCTTTGTTATAATGATAATAGACCATCTGTGTAATTGCCACTATTGTTCAAAAGTTCTATTTGCAGTTATCTTTTTCTTACTTGTGTTTTAGTTTCTTTATATTTTCTTGGCCTTTGTTGATGTTTATTCACTTTTAAAATCTTGTGTACATATTAGGAAATCATGATTTGAACTATTGGATGTTAGTGGTAAAATCATTAGTATGCTTTTATGCATACTTTTATTATGCACATTTGTTATGTGTCTACTGTGCATTTGTGCACACTTCTGTTTTCTGTAACTTCTTTTAGTATCACTATTTTTTTTTTTAGTTTAGAAAACCGCCAAATGTCAATTCATTAGATTAGAAGCAATCTGTTTATGGTAAATCTTTTCTGTGCATTAATAAAGTAAGTCTCTGTAAGGATTAATCCCCTCCCCGTTCCCTTTTTTCTTCTTTTCTTCCCTTCTTTCTTTTGTGATACTGGGTATGGAAGTCAGAATCTTGTGTTATCATATCCTCAGCTCAGGTCTGATCTTTTCTTTCTTTGAGTCTTTTTATTTTTTTGATGAGTGAGGGGTTGGAGTAGGGGCTTTGTACATGCTAGGTAGTGAAGTTTTTCAGTTGGTGAGTATTCAAAAGTTGTAGATGGATTCATTCATGGCATTTTCACCATATTCTACACATAGGCCATAGCAGCAAATATGGAGGTATGAGTGTGAAGAGATATGGAAGCAGCCAAGGCAAAGAAGAAGGGAGGGCACTGTGTGAGCATGTGCACACCGGCCCCTTATCCTGTCTGTTCTGTATGTCCTCACTGTAGACAGGGTTTCCCTAGGGTAACTCTTAGGACTGGGTACATTCAGGAGACATCTTTGGCCTGTTTGCTGGACTTGGAGTTAGAGTTAGACAGCTGAGCCGCTCATTCCCACTCAGTGCTTAGGGATGACTCATTAATGCTGTCTACAGAGACTTCTGCTGCCCCATTGTTTGCTTGTAGCCATTCATCCTGTTTCAAATGTCGTCCTTCTAGCTTTATTGCTTTTTCTTCTTCTTGCTTCTGAGCGTTGGCATCAGGGACTTCAAGGCACTATGTTTGCTCTTCCCTCCATTTCCGAATACTTTCAGTCCAGTTGCAGTAGGTCCACTTCTGCATAGCTGCATAACCATCTCTTGAACCCTTACTCTCCAGGTAGTATTCCCCATTTGTCACTCTACTAGCTGTATCTGGAGTTAGTTTATGTTAAGTGGTAGTGCTTGAAGTTGTATTTCTTTCTTTACAAATGCTTATAATTTTTATTTTGCTCTAATGGATTTCAACTTAACTCTTATTTAGCATAAATCATTAAAATTCTATCTGTTTGTGTCTTTTGTAAAAATGGCTTATTTCCATAGAAGAGTGAGACTCAACATGACTCCTGAAGAAGTCTTCCAGCTATGGCTTTCGTGTGGTTTTATAAAGGACAAAGTGCCTGTATTAGTTACTTTTCTCATTGCTTCTCTCTACTTAACAACTTATGAAAGAGAGATTATTCTGGCTTTTGGTTCTGGATACCATCCTGGTGGGGAAATCTGGGCAGCATGAGTTTTAACTAGCTGTCATGTCCATTAGTAGGTAGTAGAAACATGATTGCTGCTGCTCAGTCTCTCTTTGTCTGTCTGTCTGTCTCTCTCTTTTTCTCTCTCCCTCTCTCTTTCTCTCTGCCTTTTTCTCCCTCCCTCCTCCCTCCCCCTCTCATCTAGTTGAAGCCTTCAGCCTATGAAATGATGCCAAGCCAATCATATTTAAGAAAGCCTTTCCACTGTATTTAGCCTAATTTAGACAGTCCCTTGAAGACATGGCCAGAGACTTTTCTACTGGACAATTCTGATGCTGTTAGACTGACAGTGTTAACCATCCTTGGTGACTTTTGGTGCTGGGAGATTTCTGTTTGAATGGTGATATGGGAGAATTGATGTCACTGGGATATTCTGACTTGGCCAGGCCTACAAGACTGTAGCTGACCTATGCTTCACCGGAATAAATCTTAATGAGATCCTGGCATGTCTGGTGAATTTCTTGTCTGAACTTCCTTTATTCCATCCACACTGACCAACCCCATCTGTAGTCATTCCTACACATTCCACTAATTTCTGTTGAGCTTTCATCCATACATATAAGTATTGTTGATATTCACACTGCTTAGGCTTCCTCCCTGCAGGGATGGACCACAGGAAAGTCTGGCTTATCCATTTTGGGCGTGGTGCCACAAACCAAGCTGTTTTAACCTAAGCCCCCGGGTACTCTTTATTACATCACTTCATACATCCATTAAAGAAAAGAAACCCAAGAGGAGCTTGTTTCTAGCTTTAGTTCACACGTTGTGAGACACATTGAGGAAACTATTCATTCTGCTGGCTAAAGTTACATGACCTAGATCTTCTCTGAGTAAAATCTGAAAGTCTGAGGTTAACTTAGCTTTGGGTTTCTCAGAAACTGTGTTAATGAGTGTTAAATAATTACTGTAGAAATTTTGAAAAGAAAAATAAAAAAAAGAGATGGCTTATGGATAAGTGCCCTGGATACTCTTGCACAAGATCTGGGAGCAATTACCAATACATACATGGAAGTTTACAGCTGTCTGTAACTGCAGTTCCACAGGCACTAAACACTTACGTGATACACAGGCATATCCAGGCAAACATTTATAAAAATAAATAAAAATCTTTTAAAAGTTTTAAGGAAAAATTCTCCAAATCTAAGATTCTCCAAATTAAGTTTTATGTGACTTTTTATAGTGCTTAAAAAAAAAAATTGGCACGTTGAAAGGGCCACTGGCCACAATCCTAGCCACCCTACTGTTATTCTTTTGGTTAGAATTTGGAAATGCAGAGTTAACCTGTTCATTGGCAATAACAATTGCCACACCTGCTATTTTCTTTTCTTTAAGTATACCCTCAGTATTACTCAGGATTTGCTCCAAGAGCCCCCTTCACTGAAATCCACATGTGGTTAAGTGTATTATAGAAAACGATGTATGATGTAAAATCTCCAAATGATAAATAAAAATATTTTGCTGGGAAAAAAAGAAAATGATGTAATGTTTGTATGTAGCCTTTGTATGCTCCTGTATGCTTTACATTGTCCTTAGACTAGCTACCACGCCAGTACAGTGCAAGTACCATGAGAATACTACTTAGGGAATGATTGCAGGAAGGAAAAAAAGAATGTATGGAGCAGATGGACTTTAAGTATTTTGATCAGTTGAGTTATAGATACAGAACTAAAAATGGAAAACTGACAGTAGCTTTATAATTATGGGATTAACCTTGTATATAGATTTATTTCCTATATTGTTGCATTTATGATTTCAAATGGTTATAATGAATAGACTGTATCCATATTTAATCTAGTCTTCGTTATTGGCTACCTGGACTGTTCCTTTACAAATTAGTTAAAAAGTATTTTACAGTCAAATTTTATGGAGACTGTTTTCAATATGTCAGAGTAATTTTTGTCTTTACAGAGCACACTGCGCACCCTTCACATTTAAATTAGGTCTTGAAGTTAGGCTTAAAATATCAAAATTAGATAATGAGCCTGATTGATTGCTATAATGTTACTAGCTGATTAGATTTGGGGTGCTAGGTACAAGACAGTACAGCTTTTAAGGGTTATAGATATAGGGTGGGTTCAGCCTGTTGGTAGTAATTTGAGGTGACCTTGCTAGTAAAGAATTTGGGTTGAGGATACAGACATGGAGCACCATAGGCTTGTCCTAAGTCATGCCACTTCCTAGGGGCAGGATCTGCATAGATGTCTATTAAAGTGGAATTTGCTATAGGAGTCTGTGGGCTACCATATACTCCTGTGGACTGAGTGGACTGGACTGGGGCAATGAGAAGTAGTAATGGCATTCTGCATTTGTGATAAACACCTCTTCTACCTCAGCAGACATTAATCACCTTGCTTTGGTTTTGAGAACAAACTGATCTTCACATCTCTCAACTCTTTTTATACATCTGCAATTAGTCAAATTGGCTTATTAACTGAAACTTAATCATTTAAAGCAGTGGTTCTCAACCTCCCTAATGCTGTGATCCTTTAATAGTTCCTCATGTTGTGGTGACCCCCAACCATAAAATTATTTTTGTTGCCACTTATGCTGTAATTTTTCTACTGTTATGAATTGTGTTGGAAATACATGATCCCTGTGATAGGTTGTTCAACACCCCACCCCCTGCCCAGGGTTGTGACTCACAGGTTGAGAATTGGTCTAAGCTAAGCCATGTTAAGCAAAACAGTACAACTGAAATAGTTACACTAAATATGATTAGCATACAATATCCTCATCTATAAAATTTTTAAAATAACAATTCTCTGGTATATGTTCACATTGATATGTTTATTGCTTTCTTTACATAGAAATAAATTTTAAAACAACAGTTAAGAAAAATGGATAGCCGGTTGTGGAACATGTCTTTAATGCTATCACTAAGGACTCAGAGGTAGGTGGGTCTCTGGGTTCCAGAGACTAGCTGGATTAACTAACATAGGGATTCGCAGTCAGATAGGAGCACACAGTGAGACCCTGTCTCAAAAGAAACAGAAGAGCAACAACATGGCCTACCAGATGTGTCACTGCGTGAAGCCTTTGTCATGTAAACCAGAGGATTTGAGCGTGGTTCTGAGAGTGCACATGATGGAAGGCAAGAACCCACTTCTCACTGGATGTGCATTATGGTAAGTAGGTATGCACAGCAAATAAATACAAATGTAACAGTTACAAAATAGCTAGTCAATTCCAAGTGACTTACTCAGTTCAAAGCCAGTCTTAACGGGGGGGGGGGGGGGGGG